>CM019148.1:86987462-87064165 GCA_009733165.1 Naja naja | reverse complement strand
TCGTACTGTTGTCAGCTTCATAGCACTGAGCAAAGAGGCCAAAGCAAAATTTATAGTTGCATTCATGCAAATGCAAATACAGCTTTCTCTGTAATCTGGGGTACCGATAAAGCAGAATCTACCAGGATCACATGGAGAGCTGTGGTCATATACTAGTGAATATAATTATTCTTTCCTTTCAGATCTACCTGCTGAGTGCATGGAGACTGAGGAGAGGGCAAACAGGATGTAAGAATTTGGATTACTGCAGACAACCCAATTCTCTACTCAGTTTCCAATTCTCATACAGTTTGTTCAGAGCTACCATGGTGAAGTGTTGGCTTAGGACTGAGGAAACCCAATGCCAGCCCAAATTATATGGGCTTTAAATTGACAACTTCAGCATAAATGGTAGAACATCTGAGAAGATATTGCAGGCTTTCCTATTGTTTGTTTGTTCATTCATTCATTCTTATTTTGGAGGGGGAAGCTGCATAAACAAATAAGGAAGCAAGCTAAGGGGAAGATTTAATTTAATTTAATTTAACATTTGGACTTGTATGCTGCCCTATCTCCCGAAGGACTCAGGGCATCTCACATCATAAAAATTATACAATACAAAATTTAAAATTACTAAAAATCAAATTAAACCCAAGCCAAACAAAATCTAAAACAGATAAACTAGATATAAAAGGAATTTAAAACCCACCCCACCTCATCTCAGTCCAGGTGGCCTGCTGGAAAAACCACGTCTTCAGGCTGCGGCGGAGGCAGGTCAGGGGATGGGAGTAGTGCATTTCCATTCATATAAATTGTGGGTGTCTTAGGGGTTGTGGGGTTACAATATCTAATGGAAAAACAACTTCCTATTTTCCAATAAGCTCCTATTGCCTAATTACCTTTTTTTAATCTATTCACACCATTATCAGTTAATGGCAGAAAATTCCAGAAGGAGAAAGAATCATGGAGCCCTTGGTGCTCTCTGAGCTTGGTTGTTTGGTTGTAAATTAATTACCCAACTTGGTAACATCACCAGGGCATCAAAGATTCCACGATTTAATTCTGAGCTACATATATTCTCTTCCAAGAAAGAAGAGATATGGGTGCAAATCAATAGAAGAAATATGGGTGCAAATCTAAGGAACATACATGCCCACATGGAGAACCAAACTTTTTAACAGTCAAAATCCCAGAAGACAAAAAAGCTTCTACTAACAAAACCTGATCATGCATCAGCTTGCTTATATTAGTAACATCATGTGGGATTGACATGTCAAATCTGGAGCACTGATTCTTTCCAGACTTGCTGGACAATAAATTTAGCCCCAATTAACTGTTGTTTTTATTTTTATTTATTTATTTTATCAAGCATGTTTTTAATAACAGATATAATTAGGAACATGATTATGAGTACATGAACTGGGTATGGAACAAAAGGGGACATTAGGACAGGAACGGTAGGCACATTGGTGCTCTTATGCACGCCCCTTACAGGCCTCTTAGGAATGGGGTGAAGTCAACAGAAGACAATCTGAGGTTAAAGTTTTGAGGGTTTGGGGAAGAGACCACAGAGTCAAGTAGTGCATTCCAGGCATTGACAACTCTGTTGCTGACATCATATTTTTTGCAATAGAGTTTGGAGTGGTTTATCTTAAGTTTGTATCTATTGTTGTTCCTCTTCTTTTCCTAGGTTCACAAGTGCCATAATGTACCAAGGACTTATTATGCACATAGGAGTTGCTGGTGGAAATGTTTACCTGGATTTTTTCTATGCCACCCTTGTTGAATTTCCAGCTGCTTTCATTCTCATCGTCACCATAGAGCGTGTAGGCCGTCGTTATCCCTGGGCAGCATCTAATCTGGTGGCCGGAATTGCTTGCCTTGTTACAGCTTTCAGCCCAGATGGTAAGTACATAATGTGGGTCCATCTTTTTTAATTGCCCTGACTAAGGGCAGCCTGAAGGAAAATGCTACAAGAATCTACTTTAGCAAATTGATGGTCACGAGCAGCCTTTCTGCAGGGACATAATGAGGAACAACCCAAGAAGTTGGAGGGTCACGTGATAAGAGAAAAAACTATGCACAATATGGATAAAATGATGATATTGTGATGAATAAAGATGTTTGAGGGATTCTGAACTCTGATAGAAACAGACTGAACTGCTTCACCAAAGCTAATATAGTGGTCAGAATGAAGTTATTTGGTGGATTTCACACTTACTTTCAGTGCAAAAGAATATTAAACAGCTTTTTGAAATGTCTTTTGAACAGACATACCTACACAGACCATTAAATAATCAACAAGGACATATTTAAATGGATTTTCTAAGTAGTTGAATTCAGAGCTGGATAGTGACATGTGCAAAAGGACATGCTTAGAAACAGGCCATTTATTCCCTCCCTGCTATATTGATTACTGACGTGTTATCAGTATAAGTCCTAAGGATGTCTTGTCTTAATTCTGCCTAAATCCCCTTCCACCCAATTTGCTGTAACACTCCCAACAGGGGAGGACACTAAGGGGCATCATCTCTCCAAAACTCAAGACATTTCTAGTTATGAACAAACAACAGAATTTTGTTTCCCTTGTTTACAGAACCGAAAGTTGAGAACAGCTTTTTCCACCTAATTGCACTAATATTTCCCACCTTTGTAGACTTCAAACCCCAGAATTCCATAGCCAGCATGGCTGTTGATGAAATTCTGGGTTGAAGTCCTCATACTGGAAGTTGCCAAGGGTAGGAAACATTGTATCAAACAATGGCTGCTTTCAAGTAATCTTTACACCTCACTTTAAAATTCTCCTTTTATTTCTTCAGGTTGCTTTGCTAAATTAGTCCATTTGTTTTCTTTTCCTAGCTATTGCTTCTAGGCTTGGTCTCTAAAACTGCATGCATGTGAATTTGCATCTATGACCAAATATGTTTAATATAATTTTTGTTTCTTCCCCTCATCTCGAAGAGGTGATACCCTTTCCTTTAATCCAATTTCCTTGCAGCCCCCTCACCTTTGTCTCATAAAGGCTCCTTATTTCATTTTACGATTTAATTACCTTATTTCTCTTCATTTAACTTTATTTATTTTATTTATATTTATATTTGAACTTGTATGCGCCCCATCTCGAGAAGACTAGGAGGCTCACTAAAAACATAGAACAATAAATATTTAAAAGACATTAAACCACAAGCCCAAATATGAGCTCCAGAGGCGTTGATTCAGAGGTCAGAGGGGCCGCAACAGAGAAGGCTCGTCGTCGGGAAGTACCAACCGGCATTGGCTCGCCGATGGGACCCCGAGGAGTCCTTGCCTATGAGCCCGCACAGGGCGGCGGCACTAGATATTGGAAGAAGACGCTCCCTCAGATATTGGGGACCCATGTCGTGTAGGACTTTGAATGTCAAAACTAAAACCTTGAATCTCACCCGGGCGCAATCGGTAACCAATGCAGGCCACGCAGGAGGGTAACATGGGAGAACCGGGTAACTCCCATCACCATCCGGCCGCATTCTGCACCAACTGCAATCTGGATGGTATGCAAGGGCAGTCCTAGATAGAGAGCGTTGCAGTAGTCGAGTCTCGAGGTGACAAGGGCGTGAGTGACCGTGCGTAGGGCGTCCCGGTCCAGAAAAGGGCGAAGTTGTCGAACAAGGCGGAGCTGGGCAAAGGCCCCCTGGCGACGGCCCCCACCTGCTCCTCCAACCGGAGCCGTACATCCAGGAGGACCCCCAGATTCCGCGCCCTATCCACAGGGGGTAACACCTCACCCCCTATGGCCAAGGATAAACAATCCTGGATGGGCCGAGACGCCGACACGCAAAGCCACTCAGTCTTGGCCGGGTTGAGTCGGAGCATGTTCCTACTCATCCAGATCCGTACCGCATCCAAACACCGGGACATCAGGAGAGGGCATCACTGATCTGGCCAGGGGTGGAAAGGTACAGCTGAGTATCATCAGCGTACTGATGGAATTTCACCCCAAAACCACGGATGATCTCACCCAGCGGTTTCATGTAGATATTAAATAAGAGAGGGAAAGGACCGACCCTGCGGGACTCCAAGAGAGAGCCCTCGGGGTCGACGAACCCCTCCCACTAACACCGATTGCGACCGCCCGAGAGGTAGGAGGAGAACCACTGAAGAACAGTGCCCCCACTCCCAACCCCGGAGGCGACGCAAAAGGATACCATGGTCGATGGTATCAAAAGCCGCTGAGAGGTCCAATAGGACCAGGACAGAGGAAAAACCCCTGTCCGGGCCCTCCAGAGATCATCCATCAGTGCGACCAATGCCGTCTCCGTGCTGTAACCGGTCGGAAGCCCGATTGGTACGGATCCAGGTAGTCCGCTTCATCCAGGAAAAGCGGAACCTGCTGAGCCACCACACTCAACAACCTTCGCCAAAAGCGAAGGTTGGAGACAGGACGAAAGTTGTCTAACACGGTCGGGTCCAAGGCAGGCTTCTTCAGGAGGGGTCTCACCACCGCCTCCTTCAAGGCAGAGGGAAAGACACCTCCCTTAATGAAGCGTTGACAACTGCCCGGAGCCAGCCGCAGGTGGCCTCCTGGCGGCATAAGTCAGCCAGGAGGGACACGGGTCCAACAAACATGTGGTGGAACTCAGTCCGCATAATCCTGTCCACTTCATCCTCGGAGACAAGATCAAACTCATCCCAGATAACGGTGGCCAGACTACCCACAACTCGTTCCTCCGACCACTGCAAATTAGAGGACAACCCGTCCCAATGCGGCGATCTTATCCGTCAGATATTGACCAAACTCCTCAGCCCTGCCCTGCAATGGGTCCGGCCCTCCCTCTAAACGAAGGAGGGAACGGGTAACCCGAAACAGGGTGGCTGGGCGGTTATCTGCGGACGCTATGAGAGTGGAGAGATAAGACTTCTCGCCTCCCATAGCTACCAGGTAAGTCCTAATATAGGCTCTTAGCTGGGCACGATCGGATTGAGAACGGGTAGACCTCCACCTGCTCTCTAAACCCCTACGACGACGTTTCATCTCCCGGAGCTCCTCAGTATACCAGGGAGCAAACCGGGATCCACGACGTGTAAGGGGACGCATGGGGACAACCCTGTCGAGGGCCTCTGATGCAGCCCGTTGCCAGGCCACAGCCAGATCCTCGGCAGAGTTGTGAGCAAGGGAAGAGGGAAAAACCCCAGTTCTGCCTGGAACCTTCAGGGTCCATCAGCGCCTGGGGCGGAACCACCTAAGTGGCTCCTCCTCCCAGCAGTGGGGGCGGCCTGTTGGAAGACCAGCCGTAGGAGATAGTGATCAGACCATGGAACGGGCAAGGCTGTAAAAGTAACTTGCCCTCTGTCACTCCGCCACCGTTCAGAGACAAAAACTAGGTCAAGAGTATTCCCCCCCTCGTGAGTCGGGCCTTGAATCAACTGGGTCAGGCCCATGGCCTCCATAGATGCCATGAACTCCTGGGCCAAACCCGACGCCCCCCCCTTCTATCTGTAAGTCATGTACACCTAGATTCAAGTTTTTTCATTGCTTATCATGGCTTATTACCCGAGCTTCACTGATTTACCTATCTTAGCAGCAACCCCTTGGGTTATATAAAAGTTTTTGCTGGATATTTATTTAACGTTTCAGTTGAGCTTGTATGCTCCCGATTGCTGACTTTTTGAATGGGATAATCAGGTTTGGAGGGAAGCAGAATAGCAATTAAAAGCACATTACAGATGTAGTACCTAGGACAGGGGTCCCCAAGCATGCTGGCTGGAGAATTCTAGGAGTTGAAGTCCACAAGTCTTAAAGTTGCCAAGTTTGGAGACTTCTGACCTAAGAGAACAAGAAGATTGTCAAATGCATTTGTTGCTAGCTGGAGGAGTGATTCCAGTGCCTCTGCTTCTACTGAATCAGTAGAAGCTAATATATTAAAAAAAATAAAATGTGTCTGCTGTACTCTTGTACAATCAAAATCCAATCTAATACCCAATCAATGTATTAATGTTGCTTTAGGTAGCGGGACTTACCTTTACCACTAGTTCTCTGTGAAATTGCACAAGTAGTCCTTACCTAGTGACTGCCTTAGACAGTGACCATCTGCAGTTATGATGGTGATGAAAAAAGCAACTTTGCTACCAATGCTCACATATAGGATATATGTTTTTTCTCCACCCCACCTCCAGAATAAAGAGATTGCCTAAATAAGCTATCTCTTCCTGAGCTTTTTCTGCAGTGCAGTGCATCCTTTAAAAATGCTCAAGCAAATTAACAAGCTCACCTGTGACCTTAATTGATTAGAATTCTTCTAAGGCTTGCATTGCTGCCCGACACTGATAAGACTCTAATCACTTTCATGCTAAAATCTTTTGTTTGCCTCCTAAGCTCTCTGCTTTCAACTGTAGGCCCCATTCCTTTAGATGTACAGTATATTCCTCATTGCTTGCTTGCCTACTCTCTGGTAATCCTATTTCTCCAATGAATGTAAATACAAACATTAATTTTCTTCTTGCTAATTATCCCAGTGCCAGGTGAGCATTTCAAAGAGTGGGAGAATTGAATAAAAGGACTATAAGATTTATCCAACTTCCTTGTGAATTGAGTTCCAGGAACCTACTCCACCATTTAGCTTTACCTGGCTATTTAGAGCTGATGCAGTAAAACAAAGGAAAGTTGAAGCAAAATTTTGAGCACAGTTATGGTCCTGTGATTTTCACTCAGCAACCACTTCCCAGTTATCCCAATTCCTGTTGTGGTTGCAAAGTGAGGACTACCTATTATAGCTAATTATTATACTATTATACTATTATAGATTAATAGTATTAATCACCTTCTTCCAATAAATTATTTTGGGTAAACTGTGTACATATGCTTTCTTTTCAGATATGCATTGGTTAAAGATTCTTGCAGGTTCCTTTGGCAGGTTGGGAATTACTATGGCTTTTGAAATGGTCTGCTTTGTCAATGCTGAATTGTACCCAACATTTCTTAGGTAGGTGCTGCTTCAAGGAATGGCTTAATGTAGAAACTCTGTATCTTTGATTACTATCAACTATCATTAGTTTTGATGCCCTATCCCTCTGAATTAACACTGTAAATAGAATTAGCATGGCAAGCCAGAGTAGAGAAACTTTGGAGATAAGGCAGGACAAAACCAATGGCATCTCCTTTTCCATGGGTAAAAGCCAGCTAAGGGAATCTTTGCTCAATACAAGGGATGAGATGGTGGCCTTTAACCTTGGTCTCACCAGGAGGGAAATAAACAAGGTGGTGGGTAGAAATAGTGGCAGTTTTGAACTGGAATGCCATAGAAGGGAGGATAACAGTCACTCCATGGGATGGCTTGGAAAACCTGAAGCACATCAGCTGACTGTGCTGCCTTCTTCATGAATCTGCTTCCTCCCTGCTTTGTATCCACATTTGTCAATAAGCCTAGGATGTCAGATCTGCAATTGTCCTGGATGTTCCTATTAAAAACAAAAAAATCAGCATAAACCCCAAACTAGACAGATCTGCCACTTTTGCTTTTCCTCATGGCTGATTTTTAGTGATATTTCTTTCCATTCTGTTCAGAAAGACATTAATTTCTGATAAAAAATATATCAAAAAGGATTTTTAACTTTTATGCACTAGACAGACTTAATTAATGACAGCTGTTTCCAGTATAGAAGTGATTACACAGAAATAGCTTGTCGCATAACTGTGAAAAGCTTTATTTCAGTACTATAAACAGGAATTGAACTTCAGGCCTTTAAGAGTTACACATCTCATGTTCGAAATAAACAAATCTGTTGGTTTTCTTTTCTCCCACTTTCAATTCCTTTAAATTTGAACCTAAAGTTTTAATTTTGTGAAACAATGTCCCATGCACCTACCTCTATGGTGGACTTCTCATTATTCAGAGAATCAGGTGATCTTTAAATCAGATCTCCCCAAGACTTTTTGCAAGACATATAATGAATTCAGTGGGGAAAAATTTGCTCAGGGCTCAGTAATGATCTTTTCAGACAAATAACTACCGTTGCAACCACCCACCAAACTTACAGGCTTATCTGAAGCTCAGAGGTATTCTAAGGAATAAAAATGATATTAAGGTTTGGCTCTTGGCTATCTAATAAGACAATTTCTCATTTATTCATTTCTTTTATTTGTATGTATGTATGTATAGCATTGAAGTGTTTCAATCTGCTCTGTCTGTCTGTCTTTCAGAAACCTTGGCTTGATGGTATGTTCTTCTCTGTGCGATTTTGGTGGAATCATATCCCCATTTATAGTCTACAGATTGGCAGAGATCTGGCATGAACTACCTCTTGTAGTCTTCAGTAAGTAATATTCTACCTCTGGCAGCTACAGCTCATTAATGCTCAATCATGCCCTTTTGTATTCATCCAGGCATTCAGTCCAACTGAACCTAACTGGACTTAGGTCTATGTAGATCTGTATCGTACAATAAATTGTACGATAAGGATATGCCGGCAAGATGTGCTGCTTGTGATTACAGATTGGAATGCCAAAGTAGGAAAAACAAAAGAGGAAAATATCGTTTGACTACATGGTTTAGGAAACCAACATGAATTTTATCAATTTCTGTCACTCCAAAGACATAACCCACATGGTCCTCAAATAATCAGAACGTCTTTATGCACGGACACTACCAGGTGGAGGATATAGAAATCAAATTAATTAATAGGAAATGGAGGAGTTCACTTATCACATAAAGATTTGGCCAGGTGCTGACTCTGAAACAGATTACAAACTGCTCCTGTGCAAATTTAAGTTAAGCTAAAGAAGAAAGACAGTCGGTTTCCATGATACGATCTTGAACATATACCAACCATTGTCAAGGAGAACATCAGGAGTCATTTTGAAATCCTGTTCTCATTGATAGAAAACTAAAAGAATTGTGGGATGAACTTAAAGAAGTCATTAAGACACTGCCAAAAATGAGGAAAAAGAAGAAAGGAAACTCAATAAAAGAAGGTATAGAAATTGCCAAGAAGAGAAGAGAAACCAAATCCAAGTAAGAGAAAAATCTCAGAAAGGAACGTCTATTAAGATTCTCAGTCATCTTGGTCATGGTTGTCCCAAAGGTGCTTTTTTTCAAAAGGCAACTGGACTTTTTGTTTTTTTGAAGATGTTTCGCTTGTCATCCAAGAAGCTTCTTCAGCTCTTTCTTTCCGAGCTGAAGAAGCTTCTTGGATGAGAAGCGAAACGTCTTCATAGAAGAACCAGAAAGTCCAGTTGCCTCTTGAAAAAAAGCACCTTTGGGACTCAAAAAGGAACTTAATAAAATTATATCAGAGAGCTGTTAATTAACATCATCAGGTACAAATGCCAATATCCATGGTAACTTAGAAGGCATTACCTACATACAAGAACCTCAAGTACCAGAATGTGACATTAGATCAACACTCTGATCATTACCAATTCAGGATGGAATGGAAGAAGGATGGAAACAGTCATGAACAAAAAGATATTTGAACTAGTTCCAACCTTGAATTGAATGAATTACTCCAATGGCCATATTGTAATGTAAGCAATTAGAAGGAGATCAAACAAAGATGGAAGGAGTATATGAAGCACTGTACAGTATAAATATCAATATCCAAGATTTCTTAAAAGATATTCCCAATTTACAAGAATCTGTAGTCTTAGAAGGCAAACTTAGGGATCAGCATTCTGGTCATTACCAATTCAGAAAGCTATAGGAAGTGATGGAATGTACACTGAAATATGGCAAGTAACAGAAAAAGAAAATTTACAAAGTAATAATCAAAAGCCAACATGGGTGTGTTAAAAACAGATCATGCCAGACTAATCTTATTGCATTCTTTGACAAAGTGACAAAATTAGTGGACCAGAGGAATGCTGTTGATATAATTTACTTGGACTTCAGTAAGGCATTTGATGAAGTAGACCATAACCTACTACTAGATAAAGTAGAAAAATGTGGGTTAGTCAGCCTCATGGATTCGTAACTGGCTGACCAACTGCACTCAGTGTGTAGCCCTCAATGGAACTGCATCTATGTGGAGGGAAGTATGCAGTGAACTACCCCAAGGCTCTGTTTTAGGCCCAGTACTCTTCAACATCTTCATCAATGACTTGGACAAGGGGATAGATGGGGAACTCATCAAATTTGCAGACAACACCAAGCTGGCAGGAATAGCCAACACTCCAGAAGATAGGTTTAAGATACAGAAGGCTCTTGATAGACTTGAACATTGGGCGCTATCTAACAAAATGAAATTTAATGGTGAAAAAAGTAAGATTCTACATTTAGGCAAGAAAAATCAAATGCACAGGTACAGTATATGTAGTACCTTGCTCAATAGTAGTAACTGTGAGAGGGATCTCGGAGTCCTAGTGGACAACCATTTAAATATGAGTCCACGGTGTGCAGCAGCTGCCAAAAAAGCTAACACAGTCCTAGGTTGCATAAACAGAGGGAGAGAATCAAGATCATGTGAAGTGTTAATACCACCAGAAGACCTCCAAGGTCCCTTCTATTCTATTCTAAATCAGTAAAAGTTTTATTTTTATTTATTTATTTATTTGATTAGTCAATTGCTTACAGGATAATAGGTATAAGTATAAACATAGTTATAAATACATGGATACATATAAGAAAATAAAAGAAACAATAGGACAGGGACGGTAGGCACTTTGGTGCGCTTATGCACACCCCCTACAGACCTCTTAGGAAAGGGGTGAGGTTCTAACCAGTCTATGCCAGCAAATCTGGAATACAACATATTGGCCAACAGACTGGGAGAGGTCAATCTACATTCCAATACCAAAAAAGAAGACTTAATAGAGTGTGCAAACAAACATATGGTATTCCTAGTTTCACATGCTAGCAAAATAATGCTTAGAATCATTAAACACAAATTAGAGCTGTATATGAAAAAAGAAATGCCAGATGTTCAAGCTAGGTCATCAAACTTTCAAAGGGACCCATGGCATGACAAAGTTAAGAATCCCAATTTTTAATACAGGTAATCCTCGACTTACGACCACAGTTGAGCCCAGAATTTATGTTGCTAAGTGAGAAATTTGTTAGTGAGTTTTGCCGTGTTTTACGATTTTTCTTGCCACAGTTGTTGAGTGAATCACTGCAGTTGTTAAATTAGTAGCATGGTTGTTAAGTGAATCTGGTTTCCCCATTGACTTTGCTTGTCAGAAAGTCACAAGAGGGGATCACATGACTCTGCCATAAATGTGAGTCAGGTTACATTTTACATTACATTCAAATGCAAATCACGTCACCATGAGCTTGCTGCAACATTCATAAGTGTGAAAAATGGTCACAAATCACTTTTTCAGCACCGTTGTAAATTTGAAGAGTCATTAAACAAACTCTTGTAAGTAGAAGACTTCCTGTTACTGATCATTTCTATGCAGCAAAAGTAAAAAAAATCCAAAATAAAATGATCGTGTGCCCATCTTGACAATATGTCGTCATTTGGTTTCTGATGTTTTTTTTCCTTATGTTTTATTTGCAGCTGTCATAGGGTTCATAGCTTCTGGATCAGTGCTGCTTTTGCCTGAGACCAAAGGGAGCACCTTGCCTGAGACCATTGATGACATAGAAAACCTCCACAAACCTGCATTAAACAATCAATCTTGAAGCAATTTCAAGGTTAAATGTTTTTGAAATGAGTGTGCTCAGCTATGGTCCATAAAAAGTCCAGACCTATTCACTAACTAATAAAAACATTACGCTAGAGTCTTTCATTTGGACAGGTATTTTATACACACACAAAACACTCGTTTGTTCCACGTGTGCCTGTGTTAAACTGACAAACATTGTCAATATAGCAAACGGAGCAGGTAAACAGTAAAAATAAGCAGAGGGCAGTGAAAATCATACTTTTTACCTGATATTTAAACTTTGTGTTATGACTGGAGGTTCTAGATTTGTTAAAACACTATTCCTCCTTTTTATTTTAACTTTTGCTATTTCATTTAATTTTCTATGCATATATGTATGCTGTAAATCTTTTGTAGTGCCCAGAATCAAGATAAACATCCTTTTGCAGGTAAAAGAGACCAATACATAAATAAATGGAAATTTCTATATTGTCCTGTTTGTTATGTATGTAGGTTTGAAGTCATTGGTTTAGTTTGAACTGTTCTTGTAAAGTGTTAGAAATGATTGGTTTAAAAGTGTGGGAAAAACCCTGCACTCTGATTGGCTGGTAACTGTGGCTGCTGGCTATAAGTAGCAGCCGCAGCCCAGCCAAAGCGGGTCCATTCTGAGCTGTAGTCACTAATAAACAAAAGAGCTTGAAGCACTCCGCGTCTGTCTCTTCATGCAAACTTAACACTGGCGACGAGGGTGGGATTTTCCCTGAAGAGAAGGCAACGCGGAACAGAAGACGAGCGAGATGGCTGCGCTGAACACCCCCCCAGCCCCATTCGATCCGACGGCAGAAGACTGGGAATCGTATGCAGATCGTTTCCAAATGTATCTGGAAGGAAACGATCTAGCCGACATTTCTGAGAAGCGGAGGAGGGTGTACTACGGTCCGCAGTTTTCAAGATGGTGAAGGCATTGGCGGAGCTGCAGACGTGAAGGTAATGGACTGGCCTGACTTAGAAAAGCTGTTAAGAGCCCATTACGCCCACAAGTATCGTGCCTCATTAAGAGACACGGTTTTACCATCGTGATCAGGGGAAACAAAACAAACGACTTGGCAAGTTTAAGAGACATTGGGGTGCATGTGAATTTAACTAGAAGAGCCGCGTGATCGATTTGTTCTGGGCCTTATTACAGAGCAAGTTATTAATGAAACCTAAGATCATGCTGAAAGAAGCAATAGAAGAAGCCTCTTCAGCAGAAGCTACCAAGTCCTCAGCAGCAGCCATGAAAGATTAACAAGGCACAAGCCATCCTGATGTGGAAAAGTCCACAACAATTGTGAGCAAATAGATTCTGAGTCAGACTGTAGTGAGGTGGAGGAAGGAATTTACAGACTCAGATTGGAGAAAGACCTGGGAAGAAAGAGGCAAGATTTCTACTGCAGAGGTTGT
Source organism: Naja naja (assembly GCA_009733165.1). NCBI lineage: Eukaryota > Metazoa > Chordata > Lepidosauria > Squamata > Elapidae > Naja > Naja naja. The sequence continues at coordinate 87,051,183 of CM019148.1, read as the reverse complement.
GGGGAAGCCACCCCGCACTGAATGCAAGTTTTAGACACCACATGATAAAAGAGGACACCTAGCAAGAGTCTGCAAATCATCCAGAACTCCACCCAACAGAAGGAAATTTCCTGCAAACAAAGACAAAGAATTCAAGCCCAACAATCTCAGTGAGAAAATGGGGCAGCACAGAAGCAAGGGGAAGAATGAAACTCATCAGACAGTAACTATTGGTCATTCATCTTCTATCAATAACAGAAAAGTGCATGTCAAGGTACTTATTGAAGGAAGGCCTTGCCAAATGGAAGTGGACTCAGGCTCATATCTGTCTATGGTGTCATGGGACAACAGAGACTACATTCAGAAGAATCATTTCAAGAAGCAAGCTGACTCTTAAAGACTACCAAGGAACAACAACAAGAGAATTCAACATGAAGTTCAAAGGCCAACCTAAGATCATGCTGAAAGAAGCAATAGAAGAAGCCTCTTCAGCAGAAGCTACCAAGTCCTCAGCAGCAGCCATGAAAAGATTAACAAGGGCCACAAGCCATCCTGATGTGGAAAAGTCCACAACAACTGTGAGCAAATAGATTCTGAGTCAGACTGTAGTGAGGTGGAGGAAGGAATTTACAGACTCAGAATGGAGTGGAAAAAAAGAAAGACCTGGGAAGAAAGAGGCAAGATTTCTACTGCAGAGGTTGTGGGGAAGCCATCCCCGCACTGAATGCAAGTTTTTAGACACCATTTGCCTCAGTTAGATAAAGAGGACACCTAGCAAGAGTCTGCAAATCATCCAGAACTCCACCCAACAGAAGGAAATTTCCTGCAAACAAAGACAAAGAATTCAAGCCCAACAATCTCAGTGAGAAAAATGGGGCAGCACAGAAGCAAGGAAGGAAGGAAATGAAACTCATCAGACAGTAACTATTGGTCATTCATCTTCTATCAATAACAGAAAAGTGCATGTCAAGGTACTTATGAAGGAAGGCCTTGCCAAATGGAAGTGGACTCAGGCTCATATGTCTATGGTGTCATGGGACACTATTCACAGACTACTCCCAAACATTCAGAAGAATCATTTCAAGAAGCAATGCTGACTCTTAAAGACTACCAGGGAACGAGATTCCAGTAGCTGGAACAAGAGAATTCAACATGAAGTTCAAAGGCCAACCAAATGCCTGCCCCTGACCATCGTGGACAAGGATCGCCCAAGTTTGCTGGGACTTGAGTGGTTCACCACCGCTGGGCATCAAGGTGACTGGCATCAATCACGTGAGCAACACTGAATGGGAGGAGGCCTTGAAGTCTGAGTTTCCAGAGGTCTTCAGCGACGGATTAGGCAAGTACTTGGGACCCCTATCACTTTCAATCTAGATCCCAAGGTGCCACAATCGTTTAAAGCCCAGAAGTGTCCCATTTGCCTTAAAGGAAAAAATTGATGCACAATTAGATAAATTAATAGCTCAAGGGGTTTTAGAGCCCACTGACCACTCCAGGTGGGAGACACCCATAGTCACACCAGTCAAGGCTGATGGGTCAGTGAGAATCTGCGTAGACTACAAGGGGACATTGAACCATGCGCTACAACAGAGAACATATCCAGTTCCAGTGGTGCATCATTTATTACAGTCTCTGGGCGGGAGCACAGTCTTTGCCAAATTGGATCTGGCCCAGGCATATCAACAGTTAACAGTTGATGATGCCACTGCAGAGGCCCAAACCATTGTGATTCATAGAGGCGCTTTCAAATGCAAAAGGTTGCAATTTGGAGTAAGTGTGGCACCAGGCATCTTCCAAAGCCTTATGGAAAGAATGCTCCAAGGACTGCCAGGGGTAGTGCCTTACTTTGATGATGTGTTAATCTCTGCTGAAAACGACATTCAGTTATTCGAGAGACTCAGAGAAGTCCTAACCAGGTTCAAGGAAGCGGGATTAAAAGTCAAAGAAGAAAAATGCACACTTAGAACTGACAAGATAGAGTTCTTGGGCTATATGATTGACAAACATGGTATTCACCCCACAGAAGCCAAGGTTCAGGCAATCAAAGAAGCCCCCAGGCCTAAATGCAAAACAGACTTTCAAGCACTTCCTGGGACTCATTAACTTCTATCACGTTTCTACCTCAGAAGGCAATCATTGCAGAACCACTACACAGATTACTAGACAAAAAGTCTGCATGGGTCTGGGGCAGGAAAGAACAAGCTGCCTTTAACACTATTAAGAGACAACTCACTTCTGATTCTGTACTGATACAGTTCTCTGAGAATTTGCCAGTTGTACTGACTTGTGATGCATCCCCTTTGGAGTGGGAGGGGGTGTTGAGCCACATGCTTCCCAAGGGAGGGAAGCCCCTATTGCATTTTACTGCACCTTGACTAAACAGAGAGAAATTACAGCCAACTGGACAAGGAAGCCTTGGCAATTGTTGCAGCTGTCAAGAAATTCCATGAGTATTTATACGGGAGAACATTTACTATTGTCACAGATCACAAAACTCTGTTAGGCATTGTGGCAGGGGACAAACCAATGCCCACGATCCTGTCACCAAGAATGCTGAGATGGACCGAATTTCTTGCTGCTTATTCATACAAACTCATCCACAGGCCTGGAAAAGACATTGGGCATGCAGATGCTTTGAGTCGCTGCCCACTTCATTCACACACTGAGGATCCTGCTCCTGAGACTTACACCTTTTTCTAGAAACTGTTGCCAAGCTTCCAGTACACGCTGCTGAAATTGCCAGAGAGACTGCCAAAGACACTTTTATTGGCTCCTGTTATAGGCTGGATTAAGAAAGGTTGGCCACTTCAAGATCTACCTCACCTTGCCCAACCTTTTAAATCCAGGCAAACTGAATTATCTGTATTAAGAGGGTGAATTTTGTGGGGTAACAGGGTGGTTATTCCTGCAAACTACAAAGGAGGTTTTGGAAATGTTACATGAGGGTCATCCGGGAATTGTCAGAATGAAGGGATTGGCCAGGAGTTATGTATGGTGGCCAGGTATTGACAAAATGGTTGAAAACTGGGTTGCATCTTGTCCCAACTGTCAGGTAGTCAGGCCTGCCCCACCTCTCGCCCCCACAGGAATGGGAATGTCCTAGGGGCCCATGGTCCAGGATTCACATTGACTTTGCTGGCCCTACCAGAGGGCACACTTTCCTTATTATAGTAGATGCATATTCCAAATGGCTAGAGGTTATCCCATGGCATCCACCACAGCTGAAGCTGTCATCAAGCAGCTTAAGAGGCTTTTGTAACTCATGGGTTACCTGATGTCCTCGTTTTGACAATGGTCCTCAATTTATGTCCAACCTTTTGAATCATATCTAGCACAGCAGGGTATCAGACATGCCCTGACAGCCCCTGGGCACCCTTCAGCTAACGGCCGGGCTGAACGCATGGTATGCTTTATCAAGGAAAAACTTCAGCAATTGGGTCCTGGGGACATCACTGAGAAAGTTGAAAACTACTCAGTGTCCAGCATATCACTCCTAACCCATCAACTAACTTATCCCCAGCAGAGTTGTTGTTGGGTAGGAAACTCAGGTCTCCCCTTGACTGCCTTCATCCCACTTACGCACCAACGCACACTAGATTCCACTAGCAAAATTCGACGCTCAGTGTGGGTGATTCTGTTTATGCTAAGAACCTTATGGGTGAACCATTATGGATTCCTGCTGAGATAACCCAAATCACAGGCCCTAGGTCTTACAGGGTACAAACAGAGGATGGTGTCCTCTGGAGCAGGCACATTGATCAGCTTAGGTCCAGATTACCTCAGGAACATTGCACTGCTCCTCTCTGGTTCCCATCCCTAGTACCTCTTCTAGGGGAAGGGGAGGATCATGAGGATGATCAGCAAGCAAGAATCAACCCCATGTAATGAGCCAACATGACAGGAACCATCCCAAAACCTGTCACAATGCCAAAATCCATCCTTACAAGTGGGAAGACTGTACATCACACCTGACTTAGGTGCTGACATTGGGTTGGGAGATGGATTAGGAGGAGAGACCAGGTTGTAGTAACCAAACAGGTTCTACTATTACTAGAAGTCCAAGTATGGAAATGTCAGCAGACACATTCCTTCTCACTGGGTGAGAACATTAAACATCTGAACCACGTAGGTCTCAACGTGACGTAGAGCCCCACCTATTTAAAAGAATACATAGATAGATGGGGTTTGAGTATGGACTGAACCTAGTGGGGAGGGGTGTTATGTATGCAGGTTTGAAGTCATTGGTTTAGTTTGAATTGTTCTTGTAAAGTGTTAAAAATAATTGGTTTAAAAGTGCGGGAAAACCCTGCACTCTGATTGGCTGGTAACTGCAGCTGCTGTCTATAAGTAGCAGCCACAGCCCAGCCAAAGCGGGTCCATTCTGAGCTGTAGTCACTAATAAACAAAAGAGCTTGAAGCACTCCGCGTCTGTCTCTTCATGCAAACTTAACACTGTTGGTTGCAGTAGAGTTGAAAAATAGGCAGAAGGGTTGACATTGGTGCAAAGTGTCAAGAGTTTGCCAGGACAAGTAAGGAAATGAATATGGGTGTTTTGGTTCTGGCTGTGCAGGCCTAGAACTGGAAGGAGTCAGATGTAGAGGAATGATCACCCTTGCTAAATTTTTAGTTTTTATTGGATTTATAAGATAAACAGAGATTAAGAAAAGCAATTAAAGGCTTCTCGTTGGATAACTTTGAATCAGGAATCAACATGGGAGATGTCTAGAAGGAAATGAAGGTTTGAGAATGGAGAGAAAGAAACAAAATCCAGAAGGATTGGGTGGGGGAACAAGCTTGGATGCACATACAAATCTATCCTTGATTCACAAAAATGGGTGAATCAAGGACAGAAAAAGAAACAGAATATTTGTTAAGAAAAAAAGAGAAAAGGTTACATAAACAGCTAAAGGGAATATGAGCCAAGTCTTAAGATAGGAAAAAAGGCCATCCATGAGTAGATAAGAGTTAAAGGAGAGAGGAAGCAAAAACTACTTTTCTCCCTGTAGTTTTCTGGTCTAGCAGATTTCCACTCATGCAACCAACAAGGGTAGAGAGGTGCCAAGCGTGCAAAGATTCGCAAGTACAGCATCAGCTTAGGCAATGCAGATAGACAGAGGCATCTGACCATTTCTCTGTTGGGGGAAACTGCACAACAGATCAATCAGCTGTGGAAGGATAGAAGCTTGGAGGACCAAGAGGAAGAGGAGATAGGATTCAAATGGGCCAGACAGGAAGAAATTTACAGAATAACAGAGTTGGAAGGGACCTTCTAGTCCAACTCCCTGATCAAGTAGGAGTCCCTATACCATTCTGGACAAATGGTTGTACAATCTCTTCATAAAAACTCCCACTGATGGAAGCACACACAACTTCTGATGGCGAGCTGTTCCACTGATTGTGGGTGGGTGGGATTAAGCAGCCCGGAAGAGAGTGGGAGAACTGCCCCATGAAATTTTTGCAGAGATAACTCTTTGAGCATTTTACGAGGTAGGAGGGAGAGTTAGATTGTTTAAATATGCACTGTGCCTTGGATGTGCTGTGTGTTGTAGGCAATTGCTCAGTATATGTATGTACTATATGGATGTAGAAACTGCTGGTTCTGAACAAGCTCCTGTGTGGGACATAGTGGAAAATCACCCTATTGAGCTCAGTACCTTATTTTTATTTAAAATTAGTCCTGTGTCTATTTGATACTGTCTGTATAACTGTATGCTTATTGCTTTTCTATTGCTAGTAGTAAAGTTGTTCTTGTCTATTCAAGAGGTTGGATATATTTTTCCCCTTTACTGGTTACCCCAGGTGGGAGGTGGGAAATCTTTCCTTAGAATCTCCTTACCAATAGAACAGGGTATCAAACTCAAGGCCCGTGGGCCAAACCCGCCTGGCGGGGTAGCTTAGATCTGGCCCGTGGAGTCACCCTGGAAACAACAAAGAAGCAGCCTATGGTGCCTCTGCTAGTGAAAACGGAGCTCAGGAGGGCCAGATGCAGCCATTTCAGGTTTTGTTTTTGGCCGTGACACTCTCCTACAGCCCTCTGCCAGCAAGAATGGAGCTCAGGTGTGTGTGCAGCCCCCCCCCCCAAGCTCTGTTTTCGCTGGCAGAGGGCTGCAGGATGTCGTCATGGCTGAAAACGGGATTCAGGAGCCCATTTTCTCTGGTAGAGCGCTCGGGTGACCACAGACACAGACCACAGACCTAATACAAGTGACATCATGCTGGCCATTCTCCCTGGCCTCGTCCACCCTGGCCCCTCGAGGTCAAACACAACCTTGATGTGGTCCTCAATGAAATCGAGTTTGACACCCCTATGATTGAAGATTCAGCAGCAGGTTTGATTATGGGAACTGTATTAGAGTTAGTAGGATCTATGCTGTGAGGTTGGGGAATCAACTCCTTGGATTCAGGATCCGCAATTATATTAAAACAGGAGCCAGTTCTACTTTGTAAGTTTGGGGTTTTAATAATCTTTTATTTGTCCCTTCAATACAATGCATCTTCACTTCCTCTCTGTCACAGAATCATTCATTTTCTTTCTGGTGATTCATCTAATTTTCTGGACTTCAAATGTTTTAATATGAGGTAAACCAAGAGATTTGTACCTTTTAAAAATAAAATATTTATCCTCTGACCCTGTAATTGCCTACTTCAAAGCATAGAATAGGAGCCTCTGAGCAAGATGCTGGTTTCAGCGGTACTTGGGAAAGGGGGATAAGCACCATAAACCTGCTCTCTGCACAACATAAACATGCTTATGTTTATAGATATTCACGATAGGGGAAAGCAATTGGGTTCCTCTTAGTACTTCTCCTCCAGCATCTCATTTATGTAACACTTCTATCCTAATGTCCAATTTTACTGACAGAACCCCCTCCCCCAGTGGCGGGATTCAAAATTTTTACTACTGGTTTGGTGGGTGTGGCATGGCTTGGTGGGCGTGGCTTGGTGGCATGACAGGGGAAGGATACAATAAAATCTCCATTCCCTCCCCACCCCACTAACCTGCTTTCCAGCTCCGTTCTCCTGGGCAGGGCAACAAAAGAAGACCCAGCCGATCAGTTGGGACTCAGAGCAAACATAGAACCAGTTCTATGTCTGCTTTGTTTGCTTCCACCCGCCTGCCCGGCTCTTACCTGACCTTTATTTCCTCATGCTTAACTGCAGTTGCTTGCATGACACAGCTGAAGTTGAAAAGCAGGAAAAAGTGCTTTTTCAATCGCAAGTGCTTTGCACGCAGAGCTGCCAGCTCAGCTGTCCGGGCAGCTCAGCATGTCGTAAATTGCACTCGTGCGACTTGCATGACGCAGAGCAACAGAACCGGTAGTTATACTGGTTGGATCCCATCCCTGGTTGGAAGGGACCTTGGAGGTCTTCTAATCCAACCCCCTGCTCAGGCAGGAAACCCTATACCATTTCAAACAAATGGTTGTCCAATCTCTTCTTAAAAACTTCCAGTGTTGAAGCGTTCACAACTTCTGAAGGCAAGTTGTTCTACTGATTAATTGTTCTTACTGTCAGGAAATTTCTTCTTAGTTTCTTCTCTCCTTGATTACTTTCCACTCATTGCTTCTTGTCCTGCCCTCAGGTGCTTTGGAGAATAGCTTGACTCCCACTTCTTTGTGGCAGCCCCTGAGATATTGGAACACTGCTATCATGTCTCCCCTAGTCCTTCTTTTCATTAGACTAGACATACCCAGTTCCAGCAACTGTTCTTCATGTATTTTAGCCTCCAGCCCCCTCTCCCCTTTTATTTAATATCTACATGAAACCGCTGGGTGAGATCATTGGTTTGGGGGTGAGGTATCATCAATATGCTGATGATACACAGTTATATATCTCCACCCCAGGCCAGATCAGTGATGCCCTCTCCGATGACTCGCTGTCTGGATGCGTACGGATCTGGATGGACGGAATGCTTCGACTCAACCCGCCAAGACTGAGTGGCTGTACATACCGCATCGCGGGTCCAGTTTGGAATGTCCATCGCTGACCATAGGGGAGTGGGGGTCCTCCTGGATGGCACGGTCCGCTGGAGGAGCAGGTGGGAGCCGCCACCAGGGGCTTTTGCCCAGATCTGGCTGGTTCGCCAGCTTGCCTGTTTCTGGACCGCGATGCCCTGCGCACGGTCACTCATGCCCTTGTTACTGCGACCGACTACTGCAACGCCTCTCTATCTAGGACTGCCCTTGCACACCATCTGGAGACAGCTGGTGCAAAATGCGCGGGCGCTGGGTGGTGATGGAGTTCCCCGTTCTCCCATGTTGCCCCCGCGTGGCCTCGCATTGTTGCCAGTTTCGCCTCCAGTGAGGTTCAAGGTTCTAACTTAACATACAAAGTCCTTCACAACATGGGTCCCTATTATTTAAGGGAGCGACTGCTGCCGACATCGAACATTAACCGCCTCTGTATGATCTCACAGAATAGGCCTTGGTCCCGCTCGCCGACAGTGCCGCTGGCGGTCTCACGACGGGCTCATTTGCTGTGCGCCCCGACCTCTGGAATCAACTTCCTGAGCTTCGCTTCTGCCCCTGACCTCCGACTTTCCATCAGCGACCTGAAGACCTGGTTGTTTAATCAATGGCTGTGACCCTGGGGTGGGTGGTTTTTAGAGTTTTAATGCTGTGATTTTAGTGTTAATTCGCTTGACTGTTTAATTTGGTTTTATCTAATTTATTGTTGTGTGATTTTATTTGTAAGCCCCTTGAGTCCTTTGGAGAGGGGCATATAAGTCAAATAAATAAATAAATAAATAAATAAATAAATAATTAATCATTGTTGCTCTTCTCTGCACTCTTTCTAGATTTTTCTTGTCTGTTTGAAACAATGGTTAAACATATTTTCAAATGTATACTAAATTGTTACCACTCCCTCAAAAATGGTTGTAAACAGTTGGTTTTGCCAGTCATAGTCAGAAAAGTCTTTGGGTTACGAAACTGGCCACCCACTCACAAGATGGACTTAGGTTAATGAGCCCCAGATTGCTCCTGAAATCTTGAGTACTGTCCTTCTCGGGAAGCTTCCAAAACCTGTTATCAAATGATAATGTTTAACAGACAGAGGATCGTATGATTAACTACAAGTCCTCCTTGCTTTGCAACTGCCTTTTTGAACAACTGTTTGCAGTTATGATGGTAATAGAAAAGTAACTTTATGGTTAGTATTGTGTTCGAGCAGAAGTTCTCACTCAGAAGTCCGCACTTTGAGCGGGAGCCAGAACCATTCCCATTGGCTGGCCGTCTGACAGCTGATTATAAAAGGGAGCTGTCAGATGGCATCAGCTGTTGCCTGTCAGCTAGCTGCATGAGTTAGCTTGTGGCTGCCGTGGGTAACCTGTTCTTGTTAAAATAAACATGTTAGCTGTTTGAATGCTTGCCTTGCCTCCGTTCCTTAAGTCGCCGATCTAACAGTTGGTCCTTGCATTTATGACTTTGTAAAGCAGGAGTGTCAAACTCAAGGCCTGCATGCCGGATCTGGCCTGCAGGGTGCTTAGATCTGGACCCCGGGGCCCCCATGGAAACGGCAAAGGACCAGCCCGCAATACCTCTGCCAGTGAAAACAGAGTTTGGGTGGGCCACATGTGGCCTGCCCGAGCTCGGTTTTCATTTGCGGCCAGCCCTCCCGAGCTCTGTTTCCACTGCAGAGTGCTTGGGCCACCACAGGCACCCCTGATATGAGTGACATCCAACTGGCCACACCCATCCTGGCCATGCCCCCCCTCCGAGATCAAACACAAACCTGATGTGGCCCTCAATGAAATCAAGTTTGATGCCCCTGTTGTAAAGCAAAAGAAATTTGAAGTAAGAGCAAAAGCACTGCTGCAGTTTTACTTAGTGATTGTTTTTCTGAAGAATTGAGTCATCAGTCCCAATCTTGTTTGCTAAATGAAGATTGCCTATACATAAGCAGAATAAAATGTAACTGGTGGATGTTTTGAGACCATGCTGTACTATTTGGTTAGTGTCCTCTAGTTGGTCTCCCCTGAGCCGAGGGAGATCCTTCTGTTGGTTCCTTCTGAAAACTTCTCACAGAGATCTGTATATTATATTTTATGTTATATGTTAACAGCATTGTGTATTTGAAGAAATGTTCATGAAAATGCATATACATTTTTTTTAAAATTACATTTATATGCCGCCCTTCTCCGAAGACTCAGGGTGGCTTACAATTTTTGGGATACAACCCAGTGTGCTCAGCAATAGCCTTCATTCCATTGTATATGCCTGCTTTATTACTAAGCGGCATTTTTACAAAGTCAGCTAATTGCCCCCAACAATCTTGGGTCCTCAATTTACCTACCCCGAGAGGATGGAAGGCTGAGTCAACCTTGAGCCTGGTGGGATTCGAGCCTACAGCAGTTGTAGACAGCTGGATCTTAAGAGCAGGCATTTAACAGCCTGAGCCACCAAGGCTCATTTGTGTGTGAGAAACAGAAAACAGCTGATAAATGAAACAGAACAAAATGTAAGGGAAAAAATAGGAACAGATTGAAATCAAGCTTTCAGACAATGTCAATTTATTGTATTTTATGTTACGTTACACAAAAGTACCTCCATTTGAATGAGGGGTATCTCCATGTGGGGCTCCTTAATTTTATTTAGGGCTTATTTTGGCCTACTAATAGGCACTGTCCCTACCCTGGTTTCTCCAATCTGAGAAATTCAAGCCAGATTATATAACCGAAGGACCACCCTGGGGAAGACTTTAAAATGTTTGCCAGGACCACAGAATTCTCTGGAATGTATCACAGTCATAACTGCACACAAAAAGCAGAGGATGTCAAACGTTTAAAGACTTCAGAGCTCCCATGGAGAGTTATGTTTGTATCCACCCTTTTGCTTTTCTCTCCTTATGCATCCATGGAAACTTGGGGAACGCAATTGTTCTTCAGGAAGTTGACACATCTGAGTTCTGCACATGAAGATAAATCATTTTTTCTTTCGGCCCCTCTGGTCTATGGAAAGGAACCAAGAGATGAATGGGAACAGATAAAATAAATCAAACTGATAACCACAGCCATTTCATCCAAATTCTTAAGTATATTATAATGACCTATTTGGCCAATTTATTCTTGACAGAAAAAGCATAGTGGCTCTGCCTTAGCTGAAAATTATTTGGAAGAAGTACTTTAGACCCTGTATGACTTGCATGACCCCAAATTTTTAGTTCAAGGAGCTGGATGAGAGCCCATAAGTTCATTTTTTCCCCATGTAAGGCTGAAAGTTTTTCAGAGGTGGAAAAAGGTGAAGCATGAAACTCATGGGAAATTGTTTTTTAAGCTTTGAGGAGAGCTGGGCTGTTCACAGATAATTTTGGGAAATGGTTGGTGGATTTCCCTGATTAATTGAACTTCTTTGCCTTCTGGCCCACTTTAGGGAGAGAATGATCCAGGAAATGGTTTTAAAATTACTAGAATGTTTTATCCCAGGAAGCTGACCCGTTTTATCACAACAACCAAACCAATGGGTTGACTCTTCTTCATAAAGTTTGTCTTCTAAGACCCTGTTTTTTCAGGATGTTAGGAAAGGTGGGTGAGAGGAACATTCAGCCTGCATCACCATGCAACCTTGTTTTCTGATTCTGAAGATAAGAAATTCCTCTTTAAGAAATGTCAAGTGCTCCTACCTGTGCAGATTTTCAGCATCGTCAATAGTTTCAGGTAAAGTTTTCCCTTTGGTCTCAGGTAATAGCAACACCAAACCACCATCCACAAGGCCAATGACAGCTTCATGCACAGAGAAGAAACAAAATGTGTGACTCCTGCCACAGAGGTGGCATACCAACCATGCCTTTTCAGTCATTTATTTGTGAATTAAGTAAAAATGCACTCCTGAAATGCATTAATTATTATTTTTCTCCACCAAGCCTTTTGGTATACTAAAATAACAATCAGAACATGGATCAAACATATCCTTTAACTACCACCACAAAATTATATGAAGGAAAGAATTTCCAGACAAGTACAAAGAAAGGAAACTTGGATAGGCATGTATCCATAATCCAGGCTTGTTTGCAATGAAAAAACTTAGGCAGCCTTTTTTTCTTTTTAAAATAAACCTACAGGGAACGGTTGGTTTGGGCATTGATGGGGTCTCTTAAACAATGACATCAAGTTTTGTTTTGTTTTTTTAAGGATAACCAAGGGCTGCCCGACTCATTTGCCAGATTGGCTGATTCACAAGGGCAAGGGAGAAATTGGTTTTAAAATTGGTTTTTTTCACTGATGTGCCTTGTCATTATGCCAGAATTCAGGGCTATGAGGTGATAGATCATTCCTAAACCCCCACCTTGCCTTTCCTCATAATTCCTGTCCATGTAATTCTTCCTCCCTAGATATCCCAATGCCATGCAGCAAATCCCTGATTAAACTGATTTGCTTAATAGAACAAGATAAAATTCCATTGCCTTGACCCTGAGATTTAGAGATTTTGTTTTTAAAGAGCTTGACCAGAAATCCCCCAAGGCTGTGCTGTTCTGTCAGGATACTTCTGATGTACTGGAAGAAATCTGAAACTTGTTATGACAGAAGCACAAATGGCACCTTTATTCTCAATCACTCAAAAGAACAAAAGGTCATTCTTACCGAAGACAATAAGTGGAAGCTCGTGCCAAATATTTGCCAGCCTATAGACAATGAATGGGGTTATGATCCCCCCAATATCACTCATGGAAGAGCAGACAAGGACCCCCAGATTCCTTTAAAAAAGAAAAAAAGCACAGGAAAAACCCCTTATTTCTATCAATAGTATGTCTAAAAGATCCCTAAGCAATATGATGATTATTTTTTTTAATCAGCCATATTTCTCAAGCCAGTTCATTCATTTTGCCTGGCGAACCAGGTAAGCTTTCTTCGGTAGCACCATTTGCCTTAGCTTCTGAGACCAAAAGAATTGAGAAAAACTTTTATGAGCTTGATAGGACCGGATGGAAATGTGCATGCGTCATAAGTTGGCTTTGAATATCAGAAGCTACTTGAGCAAGACTAACATAATAACAGAGTTGGAAGGGACCTTGGGGATCTTTTAGTCCAGAGGTGTCAAACTCAAGGCCCATGAGCCAGGTCTGGACCGCGTAGTGCTTAGATCTGGACCACAAGGCCACCCTGGAAACAGTGAAGGATTGGCCCGTGGTGCCTATGTGCATCCCTCCTGAGTTCTGTTTTCAGCTGCGACAGCCTCCTGCAGCCCTCTGCCAACAAAAACTGAGTGTGGGCGGGCTGTGTACACACCCTAAGCTCTGTTTCATTGGCAGAGGGCTGCAGGAGGCCGTCGTGGATGAAAACAGAGCCTCAATGAGTGACATTGAGCTGGCTATGCCCACCCCGGCCCCCTAAGGTCAAACAGAACTCTGATGCGGCCCTCAATGAAATCGAAGTTTGACATCCCTGTTCTAATCCAACACTTGCTCAAGCAGGAAACCCTATACTGTTCTAGACAAATAGCTGTTCAGTCTCTTCTTGAAAGACTCCAATGATGGAATACCTACAACTTCTGGAGGTAAGTGGTTCCACTGTCAGGAAATTCCCCTTTAGTTCAGCCCAACCCAGAAAGGCCAAACAAAGGTCATCCCAACCCAGGATACCAGAAGAGGATTCACTCACCTGAGGAAGGTTGGGTAGAGCTCTGCATTGACTAAGCAAACCATTTCATAGCACATTGTAATACCCAGCCTGCCAAAGCAAGCTGCAGTCATTTTTAGCCAATAGAGATCTGAAAAAATATTGAAGATATTCTCAGCTGAATGTTGCCTTTTAAATTCTTTGGGGCTTTTTTAAAAAAATGCTTTTTTTAAGGGTGGGATTCCTAATACCTAATTAGGAATTATATTTTATTCGACCAGTGATAGCTACTCAAATAGCATGATATGCCTCAGGGAAATAAAGGATTAAGAGATAACATAGAGGCACAAAACCTCCAAATTGCCTAGACATAAGTTGCCTTGTATTCTGGATTTGGTGTGTTCTGGAATCTAGATGACCCAAACAGCTGCTGTTTTCTTTGTATTTCTTTAAATAAATGCTTACATAACTGATATTTATATATTATACAAATACTTGAGATAAAAAAAAGCATATAGTAGTACTTTATGTACTCAGTGGTGTCTACTTGTTTATGAGATCTGGCAGATGGCCAGATCTCTGTGTCTATGAGAGAGAGGGCTGCTGTTTCTCAGGACCCAGGAAGAAGAAAATCTTTTCTGGTGTAATGCCTGCCCTTGAGAATATCAAGACCTACGCTGAAATTAGATGAGTCTTTCACACAGAGCAGTAAAAACCTGGCTTTTATCATCAATCCTGGGGGGGTCTGGTAGCATGGGTGAGCTTATGTCATGGCTTATTTGAACGTTTGCAACTCTTCTCAGCTTCCATTTTTATGTCATTTTTTAATGTTTTTTTTAAACTCTGGTTGTTTTTCCCCCAATGTCAACTTGTAAAACGTTCCTATGCCAGTTTACAAATTGCCATACGAAAGAGAGTGGGGAGGGGAAACCTCCTTAAGGAGCATACAGCAAATGAACATTCCAAGTTTATCTCACTGAGATTGTAACTGAGGCAACCGGATATTCTAGGCCGGAAAAGCCTCTATTGGAAAGCATGATTAATGACTCATGAAAATGTTCTCTTGGAGAACCTGAATTATGATACACCCAGAGTGGTGGTGGTAAACAGGGTCATAGGTGATTGTCAATTACATATTTCAGAGTCAGCTTCATACAGATCATGCCAGTATGTCGCTCCTAATAAAATCTTTAAAGTTTTTTGAAGTTTGGCTCAAGGCTCATGATTTAATTAGGATGATCGCCTAATTCTGACACCCAGTTTTTATTCTGTTTTAACTCTCATTTATATGAAATGTGGCAGCCTATAAATTTATTAAAGAAATTAAAGAATCCAGAGCTTGCACAGCATTTATAGATATTTATTTATTTATTTATTTATTTATTTATTTTTGACTTGTATGCCCATCTCCAAGACTCAAGGCACACAACTAAAAACAACAACAATAAATACTTAAAAGAAATTAAACTAATTTCACAAGCCCAAAAATACAAAAACTAAAATTTACAGTGGTTAAAATAATTAAGAAACCCATCCCCCACCCCAAGGAGGGGTCACAGCCTGGATTGGTCTAACAACCAGGTCTTCAAATCATGGCGGAAGGTGAGGAGGTCAGGCAGGTTCCAGAGGTCAGGGGCTGACAGAATAGGCTCGTCACCAGGGGACCACCAGCCGACATTGGCTTGCCGACGGGACCCCGAGGAGTCCTTGCCTATGTGCTCGCACAGGGCGGTTGGCACTCGATATCGGCAGAAGACGCTCCCTTAAATATTGAGGACCCATGTCGTGAAGGACTTTGTATGTTAAAACCAGAATATGTCCATGTCTTCAAGAGTCAAGGTTACCCAATAGCCATTGTGCAAAGCCCATGTGGGGAGGAGGGGGACAATTTTGCATGTGTATAAGACAAAAGGATGGATTTCACTTAGGAAGCAGCTGGGATGAAGGAAGGATGGACAAAGAAAAGTCTGCTTAACTCTTTCCTGATTGGACCACTTCATTTGCAGAATTATCTCCAAATTTTATTTGCTCTTGTCCATGAGAGAGAAGGGAATGGTACAAGCTCTATGAATTATATTTTGGTAGAAAAAAACTTGCAGAGAATAGCATCCAGGTGTCTTTGGACTGCTTTTCCTTTCATTTCTCACCACTAACCATGCTGGCTGAGACTCAAGGGTGTCAACTCAACCCAACTGGAAAGTCACTGTTGTTGACCCCTAGATTAGAGAGAAAAGGGGCTCACAGGATATATCATTACAACACTCACCTTCAGGAACTAAGGCAGTAATGAGACAGGCGATTCCTGTCATAAAATTTGCCACAGCCCAGGGATAACGGCGGCCTATGCGGTCAACTGTCACTATGAGTATGATGGCAGCAGGGAATTCCACAAGAGCAGAATAAAAAAAGTCCAGGTAAATGTCGCCTCCACCAATTCCAAGATGCATGATGAGGCCCTGATATACTACAGCACTGGTAAACCTAGGCAAAGAAGTGGAAGCTAGATGAAGCCAGGGTTGGTTTTTTTTAATTCACCCAGAAAGTTCTGTACTGTGTTGCCTCACACCATTTTCTAAAGCTGGAAGACAGTTTGAAATTAAACCTGAGTATAGTTTAATGCCAAAGAGCTTGAGAATCAATGCATATAAAGTGTACTTCAGCTACCTATTGACATTAATGCCAGGACACATTGCATTATAAAAGCAGGTTTGCTTCACACCTCTTTAGCCATAATGTGGTTTGTTTCATTTTGGCTTAGCATATTATTGGGTGAACCTAAACACTGTAATTTGTAAAGCACATTTTGTGACCTAAAACAGGGGTATCCAACCTTGGCAACTTTAAGAATTTTGGACTTCAACTGCCAATATGGAGAGTAGCTGGCTGGCTGGCTAGCTGGGGAATTCTGGGAGTTGAAGTTCACAAGTCTTAAAGTTGCTAAGGTTGGACATCCCTGGCCTAAAATGTTAAATTTGCTAACTGAGATGAATCACTGAACTGTAGCTCAAAAACAATGGCTTACCACAATGTGTAAATCCAGTCAAGTTTTTTTTTTTAAATTACATTTATATGCCGCCCTTCTCTGAAGACTCAGGGGCGGCTTACAATTTTTTGGGATACAACCCAGTGTGCTCAGCAATAGCCTTCATTCCATTGTATATGTAAGTAACTAAAGAGCTCCTCTAAGTACAGGTATTCCTCTAAAAACTTGTGGATGTGAGAGAAAATAGATTGCTTTCATGAAGAAAGATTGAGCCAAGACATTCTGTTGAAGTAATAAAGGCTAGCCTTTTTATTCTACAGTCAAAAGCTAAACAAGTAGCAGTTAATTAAATTAAGTTGTTTAATTGAATTAAAGTTTAATTAAAAAAGAAAACCACTGACATTGCTGATTGATTCTATCCTCAATTTCAATGCTATCTCTTCCAGTCTCCTATTGCCATTCTTACTATTTCTGCAGCCTCCCCCTGACCTAGCCAGTTACATGGAGATGTCTTTGGGCTAGTTTTAAAATGAACTTTTCTTACCAAGTGTACATTAAGATTAATGTATGTTTCCTTATCTGTGGTGTTCTCACCAGGTCTGTAAAGGAAGGGTTAGGCTTATCGTTTATTTCTTCCTCAGGCTGAAGTTTCTAGGACCAAAAAAAAGACTATTTTTTAGTGTTGAAGGTAGTTGAAATCATAGTATCAGGGATTCTGATGGGAGGACTTAGCTTCTCAATTTTTTAAAGTAAAAAATACATGGAAAACACAGTAGACAGCTATAAAGAAAGGGAATGTGTCCTATTTTGTAAGTCAAATGTGTGACTGTTCTTCATATTCATTTCCTGACTGACAGCAATTGGAGTAAAGTCAAAGTTCCAATAAATGAGGTGACTTTCTCATCCTCTCCTCACCACAACAGCCCAATCTGTAAAAAGTATTTCCCAAAAGCTGTTGGATCTCTTGAATGGATTTGTACTGATCTGAGTAGGAGTGAAATCTCGTAAACCTAGGAAAGAAAATAATCTTCCACCAGCTCCTTCTACAGTCATTTCCTTACTTAACCAAGGTTGTTGGTTTTGTTTTGTTTTGTTTTCTCTTTCCATGCTGTTCATGGTGATGTCCACATGGAAGCAATTCTGTTGGGATAAGTTTTGCTTTGGAGTGCCTAACATGTTGAGCTTCTTATTTATTTGCTATTATATTTGTACTGCATTCTCCGTTCAAGAAGTTCCAAATAATATACAGCAATAACTATTCACAAGCCACACTAGGGTGAACCGAGGCAATATGTCTGCAAAAAGTACTTTGAAAATTACAAGTTCTATCCAGAATCCTGGCTTACCAATTGAGATGCTAAATCCATAGTTTGGAATATTATACACCACTCATGGGATAGCTTTGCAAGTTCGATTACCTCCATGGATGGTGGCAGCTTCTTTTGGTTTCCCTTGGCAATACGTTTAATAATTTTCAGGGCTTTGTCATTTTCCTGCTGGGATATCAACCATCTTGGGGATTCTGGAAGACACCTGTAAAGCAGGGTACAATATTTGTGTAATAATGATGGTAACACAAAATCAGGATGACATAGGACTTGGCTGAAACATTACTTTGGAAACAAGATTTAGCTTCTCTGTAGCAAGTCTGCACTATCTGGTCCAAGTTCCCTTTTGCACAAGTTCCCTTTGGGACTATCTGGTCCAAATTCCCTACTTGCAACATGATGAATCTTGTGATGATAGATAATACACAGGTAGTCCTTGACTTATAACTTATAACTCTGTTCAAAGCAATGAAAAAGTTACTTACAACTATCAGGGAGTCCCCATAGTTATGTGGTCAGAATTTGAGCCCTTGGCAATCAACACGCATTTACAATGGTTGCAGTGTCCTGAGGTCATACGATCACTATTTGTGTCCTTCCCAGCTGGCTTCCAACAAACAAAGTCAATAGAGGAAGTTGGGTTTATTTGACAATCAAGTGCATCACTTAACAACTATGGTGATTTGCTTACAAACCATAACAAAAAATGATGGTAAAAGTGACCATGATTCCTACAACAACCGTCTCATTTAACAATGGAAATTCTGGGTCCAATTATGGTCATAAGTCAAGGACTACATGTATGTTATTCAATGTTGGAGTGTCAGGAGTTGTGTGGGTTTTACTCACCAAGGTCATCTCTGTCATGGAATGTAGTCTGGAGGAAGTGCAATTCAGAGGAATAATCAGCAACTTAGTTCAGTTAGTTCGTATGAGAGAAAGAGAGTGAAGACACCCCTCCCTAATAGTTCCCAAAGTATATGCTTCATATAGGGAGTAGTTTGCTTTAGTTTGGTAAGATTCTGCCTGTCGGTGTGGAACAATAAAGATATCAGCTTAGAAAGATCGTTACATGTCCTTCTTGGTTCTTGGAGTCTGACATATCTCATTTGGGAGAAATGAGGTTTGTTGTCTAGCTGGGGAATGTATAGTGATCTGTCCTACTAGGGTTGTATGTGATTGGGTCAGTGGTGGGATTCGATTTTTTTTACTATCAGTTCTGTGGGCATGGCTTGGTGGGTGTGGCAGGGGAAGGATACTGTAAACTCTCCAGTCAGGGGTGGTATTTGCCGGTTCTCCAAAGTACTCAAAATTTCCGCTACTGGTTCTCCAGAACTGGTCAGAACCTGCTGATTACCACCTCTGGATTGGGTGAGCTATGCAGTTGAGTATTGCTGTTTACCAAGTGATTAACAAATGTTCACGCAGTATCATCTGCTGCTCATCTGGATGTTGTTTAATAGTTGCATGAGAAGACACTACAATAGGTGGCAACACATCAGTATAACAAAAATGGCCCGGCAATCACATAGAAAGCAGTAAAATGCAGCAGCATAGACTATCCACTCCCATATAAGCAGTTTCCACACCAAGCATAAATCTCACTTCCTCAACATCATAGCACTGAAGATGTTACCTAGGTAGGACATGAAACTGCCACAAATGAAAAGCCAGCTCAAACTCAACTCTTACAACACGACAGTTCTTTTCTAAGATCTTTGCATGGTTTAATATTGCCAATCTTCAATGACCTTTCATAATTAAAGTATACTAACTTGGAAATAATTGACAAAAAATACTTTGGAGTGCACAGAACCATGAACACAGCATTTATCTGTCACCCTAAAGCACCATGACTTTTCATAGCTGCCTTCAGTAGCTATCAAATGACTGCAAGAAAAAACACAGCTGTTTTAAAGACCGTTGCTACATTCATTGCCCTTTATGTTCTGAATCCAAAGTATTACACACCTCCCTAGATTAACATCATGGAATGTTAAATTTGGGTGATATTGTCAAAGCAAAGCTGGCAACAAGTGCATTTTTCCTGGAAAAATAAAAGTATCTAGTTAGGTCCCAATTTAAGAACACCCCGCCTGCAAAAGTTCTTCTTGGTTACAATATTTTATTTGCATTCTTGGTTTTTTTCTGTTTTAATTAGAAGGGCAGCCTTACTTACCAATAATAGAGCAAAAAGAAGAAATTTGGCAATGTGACAGCAAGTTGAAGCCATCTCCAGTGAGGAATTGCATAAGCAACAGCAGCAAGTATGAGGAGTCCAACAGAGAAGGCCACTTGATAAACAATACCAACTGTTCTTCTATAGTTCAGACCAACAAACTCTGCAACTTTGAAAGGGCAGAAGAAATTAAACATAGTACTGTATCATCATCATGATCATTGTCGTCGTTGTTGGAACAGAGCTCAGTTTTAGTCTTCTACGTGTAGTGCTCAATTAGGAAAGTTTCTATTTTTTAATGTGTGAGTTCATCATTCAAAATTCAGTTTTTATAAAGTGGTGAAGCATATCTTTCTATGACACCATCAAAAATATTCAGTGTATTCCTGGAATTTTATGAACCTACCCAAGATAAAATGTGCATGGCACGCCATCCCACCAAAGCTATCCACAAGAGAACCAAACCCTTCAAGATGTTGGCCACAGTTGTGTGACCTGAGCGCCATTCCATTTTAATGCATGTCATGACACACTTTAGGGAAGGGTAGGGCTCAGATTGCACAGTTGTGGCCAACACCTTGTTTTGACTTCTCCCTGCACATATTCCTATGTCTCACATACTCTTTGTACAAAGCATCTTCTATGAACAATGAATAAGCAGCTTTCCATATTAGCAAAAGTTAAAACTGGTACATTCTGAAATAATGAAAAAACCTATAAGGCAATTTTTAATTCAATAAATGAAAGGTTACCCATTGTGTTAGGTGGAAATAGTAATTCTTTTATTTGAATTAATCAATTTATAAGAGTAGAGTCAGGAGCATGATTAACATACAATAGTATATTGTGCAGTATCAACCAAATATTTAAACTATCAACACTCTTACTCAAGATATATCCTGTTAACCAGCCTCCCTTGCTGACCAATCCTTGTATCAAGCGAAAAACCAATACCCATGTGTAACTAGGGACAACAGCCACAAGAACGCCTGAGATAGAATTTATTAGGATGGTAATTAGTAAGCACCGTTTTCGGCCAAACCTAGAGAGAAAAGACATTACAGTCATTGTTATGTATTTGAAAAGCAGAAAGGAGATGAACAGTATTAATGTTATTGAAGACAGAATTATTTGCCAATGAAACTCTAGACAATTAAAAAAAAAACTCATTCATTAATTTAGAGCAGTCCTCTTGCTCCAGAGTGCTATGATGTGGAAACGTGTTGAGAAGACTGAGAGAACAAAGGCCATCTATGTTCAGGCTTGAGGCAGTTCAATGCAGTATGTTACTGCTGGTGGTATTCTCATGTCTCTTCTCCAGGTCTTCTGAAAATATCTGTTCATAAGTCTGCGCAGGCTGTCCAGCTCCAAAATGTTTAAAAAGTTGCTCAATTGGATTGAATTACTTCATTTATTATAATTTAATATTTTTATTGTTTACCATGAACGTTTACATTTATTACTGTATGATTGTTATGCTGTTGTTGCTAATCTCCAGTTGCCCTTGGAGATTATGATAGCATGCAAATAAAATCTTTCTTTCTTTCTTTCTTTTTGCCTTCAAGTCAGTGTTGACTCCTAGTAACCAGATGGACAAGTCTGTGCAGTTTTCTTGGCAAGATTTTCAGAAGCAATTAGCCATTGCTTCTTCCTAGGGCTGAAAGAGAGGGACTGGCCCAAGATCACCCTGCTGGCTTTGGGCCTAAGGATGAGAACAAACACTCTCCCAGTTTCTAGCTTGATGTCTTATCTACTACACCAAACTAGCTAAGTAAAATTTATTTGCTAAACTAAAGTCTAATTGGTCATAAACCAGGGGAAAATGCCGCAGGAAACAATACTTCACTTTATTTCCTGTTGGCTGGGTGGACTTTCCTTTAACAAAGTAATCTTAGATTGCATACCATAGAATCTCATTGGACCTAATGAAAGGGCAGCTAAGGGCCAACTGTGAGAACAAATATTCTCACCTGCTGAATACATAATACAACATTCCGTTCCAAGTTTTAATTTTCCAACAAAAGCAACTTTGTTCTAAAAAGAATGTCTCTGCAGCTTCCCCTTTTCTTTGCAATAGAGAAACAGTAAACACTACAATTCAACATGGAAAATCTTACTTGTCTGCCAGGTAGCCAATGCTTATGCAGCCAAGAAAAAAGCCCACATTCACACATGACTGAAATAGATCCAGTTTCCAGGCATCTTTGCACACTAGGTTAAACTGAAAAGACGAAGCATACTGGTTAGAGAAAGTGCATCAAAATGTTTCACATATTTTACACAAAAGTAACATTCTCTTTAAATTTAAGATATAACAGCAAAAATATCTTTCCTTTCCCCCTACCTTTTTGGCTGTAAATAATGTTCAGAGCGTTTAACTACAACATATAGACATTAAAATTAAGACACAAATCTCATAAATTAAAACTACATCAGCATGTCTAAGTTGTCCTGTTATGATCAGTGAGCCTCCTCTAAACATGACAAAGTCTGAATCTTCATAATTTAATTCCAATTCTTTCAAGGCAATTATTATTGTCTCTGATATTCGTCCTCTCTGAATAGATTTAAACACCTCTATTTCCTATTGAACATCCGAGGGCTTTTAAAAAATATCTCTTTAGAACATTTATACAGGGTGCACCAAAAGCCAGCCCCATAGACCAATCACAATATGTTTTATTAATTACAGGTAGTCCTTGATTTACATCTGTAATTGATCCAGTAATTATGATTGTAAGTTAATGTGCCTGATTTTACCACCTTTTCTAAGATGACTGTTAACCTTGAACTCAGATGAACAGTACATATTTTGCTTGATGTGTAAAAGATAATATGGAAATGATCTACTTTGGGAGAGAGCTTGTCAGCTCTTTCATCTATCTAACTTCAAGAAGCAATAACATCTGGAGAAGATGTTGGTGTCCACCTCAATTGCACTGACCAAAATGGCTTAGTGGAGATTTAGTTCTTTACATTAGTTTTATCACCTACTGTAGCAAGCAATTTATGATTATTACAGGGATCTTACCTCAGTCACAATGGATGATCCATGGAAATCATAAAGCCAACCATTTTGGCATGCAACAATAGGAATGTGGCTGATATTGCTGTCAGCAGTGAAAAAATTAATTGGATTTGTGCAGTTGAGCCCAGATACATTCCAATCCACATTGTATCTCTGGCACTGACTAATGAAAGCATCTCCATGAGTTTCTTTCTTTGGAAAGGTATGATTCAGCTCCTCTTCAAGGCTCCAGCCACATTTGACTGTTAATTCAGGAAGCCCAGCTGTCCGGCAACGATGCTCAGGAGTAAAACCTAAGAAAACGATACCAACATAGATGGGTGTGAAGGCAGCAGAGAGCAAACACAGGACAAAAAATGCTCTTTTCTGATACAAGTCAAACTCTCCAATGTGCTCTAGAATATCATCTAAGGTTGGCATTCTCGCACCAGGAATTGGTCACCAAAAGTGACAGCCTCACATGCATCTCTCAATATTTTGTTGGCAGTAAAATTGCTTAAATTTAGAAGGTGTGACCAGACCAAAAGTCACAGGAAAGCCATTAATTTACTTTGTAAATTGTCAAACCATGCATTGCAGACTTCATTTCTAATCTGCCAATTCACATTATACTTGCAGGCTCACGTCCTACACATTGGGTGATTTCTTACTGTTAAACTTAATACTCCACTATTAACTGTCTGGTATAGTCTTCCCTCCAGCCATCAGCACATATAATACAAAGATCTGCAGGAATTCACAAGATCTTGTGAATCTTCACATCCTAATTCCAACAATTGCATTGTGTGTGTGTGTGTGGGGGTTTTCACCTAAATCAAGGATCTTCAAACTTGGCAAGTTTAAAACTTGTGGACTTCAACTCCCAGAATTTCTGAGCTAACGTGACTGGAGGAGGAATTCTGGGAGTTGAAGTCTTAAAGCTGTCAAGTTTGAAGACCCCTGGCCTAAATGGACCTTGATTCTTCCATGATGTCTGCTCAGGGTTCCAGCAGAACAGTGGTCCCTAACCTTTTCACCTTGGTGACCAGGCCCGGTGTAAGGGGGGGTATGTGATGGTAGGCTGCCCCAGGCTTCGTAAACCATATTTATTTACAAACTTGTTTTAAAAACAAAATCTATTTTATTGCAACGCTGGGAATTGTTTTCATTCCCAGCTGGAATTAAGCTCAAACAGTCCCCCAAGATAAGCACACACCTTTCAGTTCTGTGAAGTGCTGCCAAAACAGAAGTATCAAATTAACTAGAAAAGAAATCAACTGAAGTACAAGAAAAACCAACCGAAGTATAAAGAGCTTCAAGGATAACTTGGAGCCAATTGAACTACTTTGCGTCCTGCAAAGGTTCATCATCTTGGCCTGACTTTTATCCCTTGTGGGAGGGGCAATCAGCTCCCAGCCTTACTCCCGAGTCGCCCCTTTTGTTTCAGCTGCTCTCACCTTCTAGCAACTCTGTGCACATGCACACTGGGAACAGGCTCCCCTGGGTCCTCTGCCAGACTCCGAAGGCTCCGAAGGCTGCACCCCACTCTCAGATGGTCCTGGCCCCATCTCTGCATCAGACACAGGACCCTCACCTGAGTCTTCTCCAGACTCCTTGACTGGTCCCTGTTTTTCCCTACTGTCCGATTCCGCTGCTGTCTGCACCAGCTGCCAGCGAACCACAATAGCACCCTACACTCATACAAATGGAGTTTAGTGCATGAGTGGAAGGTGCTTGCACTCCCATGCAAAGCTCCACTCACGCAAGTAATAGGCATTTGCATTCAGGATTAGGCTGCAACTTGGTAGTGGGCCATGGCCGAGGGGTTGGGGACCCCTGATCTAGAATGATGCTACATTGAAGAATAATATGCATAGAAAGTGGAGTCTTGTGCTTTGCCTTTGCCCCAGTTCCACATTGTCAGGTTCCAAGTAATGCAACCATTACAAAATGAAATCTGAGGCATTTCAACTTCTCAAAGAATAAGTTTATTTGGATACACCATCTTGGCACTAACTGGTGGAAAGCCAGTCCTGAAAATTTCCCACCTTTCCACGTCACTATAACTAGACTTTTCTCAATTTTCCCAAACAATATGTCACATTATCCAACCAGGATGTGAAACGGTTTCCTGACAACTTCGCTCCGCCTTCCTCTGGCCAAGCAGCCATTGGAACGCGGCTGACTCATCGTCCAGCTATGTTGTTTTGGCTGGAGCTCCACCCACCTCAGCTCTCCCCCCTTCCAGCTCTCAAGGATGTCAGACTGAATTCATATGATTCCACTACCTAACCAAATTCAGACTTGACATGCAAATCATAGTGGACAACCCTACCTGGAGCATCATGGAAGTTTACACTTTGACTAAGTCAGATGTTGTTGTAAGGGGGTTTTGGTGTTCTCTGAGCTTGATTGTTTTCTTGCAGATGTTTCATTAGCCAACCTAGGTAACATCATCAATGCACTTTTAGTGTTAGTCAAATTCTATATCCTGTGATACCGCTTAAATTATACTTCCATAATGTATTATTTTTTTAATATAGCTAACATTTCCTACTGGCACTCTATGGGTGTAAGTCACATTTTTAATTTGGATGTGCATTCAAGGACTAGAACTCAGATGAAGGAAGTTCTCAGGTTTGTACAAAAAAAAATCCCAGTCTTGGTTGACTAAGAAACTGAGTCATCCACAAAGGCAGGTGGAGGTACAAAAGAAGAAAGTGGCATAGGTAGTTTTTGTTTAGTAATCATAATTGGGACCAGCAATTCAGTCATTAAGCAAAGTGGTCCTTAAGTGACACCACAGTTGTCCTTATGACTTTACTTCAGCTTTTCTTCGCTTTATAGACCTGTAACATCCATGTAGGTGAGGACCGGCTGCAAAGTTACACTTTCACCACTGTCATAAATGCAAATGATCACTAAGTGAGGCAATTGCTAAACGAGGTCCACCTGTATCATACCAATGCAATGCCAACTCTTCCACTTGTATAGATATGGATACCTCTGCTAAGAAAAAACACTTCGCTGAAACATTGAAAAGCTACTGCACTCTATGTAAGCAATGCGGACTGGCTTCACACCAGAGGTGGTATTCAGCAGGTTCTGACCAGTTCTGGAGAACCGAAAGCAGAAATTTTGAGTAGTTCAGTGAATACCACCTCTGACTGGAGATTTTACAGTATCCTTCCCCTGCCATGTCCACCTAGCCATGCCCACAGAACCAGTAGTAAAAAAATTTGAATCCCACCACTGCTTCACACATCAGGCTAAAGAATGGTACATATCATTTGTTGAATAAAAATAACATGCTGAGCAATAAACAAACCCCCATTATGGTTTAGCATCAAATATGAACTAAATCATAGAATGAGACTAACCATTATTCCGATGATAATCGCCTTCTGTGCTCACAATGCCCAAGGTCAACACATTTCACACAGAAGTCATATTGATCTTTACGAGAGAAAGAGGATGAAAGAACAGGGACTGTATAGGCACATGATGGTGAACCTATGGCACGCATGCCGGAAGTGGCACGCAGAGCCATTTCTGCCGGCACGCGAGCCCTCACCTGGAATTGATCCACTGCGCATGTGTGTGTACCCCCTGCCAGCCAGCTGATTGCCAGGTATCTGCTGCGCATGCGTGTGTGAAGGATCGCGCATGCATGCACAGAGGTGCACAGTGCATGTGCAGGGGGTCATGCGCATATGCACAGGGGGCAGGGGGGTCTTGGGCGCTTTGCATTATGGGTGGAGGCATGCACACACGTTCGTTCACTTTCAGCATGCGACGACAAAAAGGTTAGCTATCACTGGTATAGGCCATAAAGCAGAATCAAGCCCCATAGCTCCCAAGCCTCTATCCATGAACCCTGACCCTGACAGAAGCAGCAAAAGCATCTCTATCTCCAAGGGAATAGAGAAAAAGATGAATACCAGGTTGCCATGGATGCCAGGTTAACCATCTAGGTAATAAAGATGTAGTTAAAAATAGGGCATTGTTTCTGAAGAGGAAGAAGTAGTAGCCTTCATCAAGCACATGAACACAGGTTGGGGGTTTAACAGCTATGCTAAATTCACATGTAAGATGTTAAAGAGAAAACTGTCCTGATCTGTCCAGTACATATTAAGGAAGACAAAAACCTCAACATTAAAGTATGCAGAAAACCAACACACAGAGATCAGTATTTACATTTAGATTCTCCTTTTTCCTGACAAGAAACAAGAAAGTTCCCGATAGAAGATGACACCTCATCACTATAAAAATCAGTGACTAAATATGGTGATAGCAACAGAAGCATTTTACTTGGAAGTCTCTCTGGGAACTGCAACCATTATTGGAAAACAATTCTTCTGACTTTGCAAGATTCCAGTACAAATTTTCTCTGCCTTTTCCCTCTTCTTCAACTGCTTCCTATGGCTAGAACTTTATGGATAGTCTCTGTTTAATGTCATAGATGATACCTGGCGAAGTCTATGCTATGAAGTCTTACTTACTGTACCTTATAACTTATGTAATGGTTTGGTTCATGTATGTTTCCATGAAGTTGTGACAGAATGAGACCAATGAGATCAAAGACCAAGAAACTGAGAATAAGATGAAAAATAAGTGCGCTCTCAAATGTTGAAAACCTCACACTTATGAATTTTATAACTGAGATCACAGCTATCACATTTTCCTCTTTTTAATACAATGTTATTTTTGCTATTATTTGTTTTTTCTTTCCTTCAAACCATCAAATTGCTTTTGGAGTCTCATGTTAAAAGCCAGGTTTAATCCTATTCAGGTGCATCTATATCTATCCCTTTAAGAGAATGAACAATGATGACCTTAGATGTTATTTTCTTAGTGAGAAAAAATGCCTAGGAAATGGAAAGTATGTGGACTTATCATGTATTCCAATCAAAACAAAGTTTGTCCTTTTGTTATTTGTTAGTTGTTCTATTCTGTAGGGATGTCATCTCACAAAATGTTATGAGGACATTTCCTCTTGTAATTTTAATAAAAATACAGCAACCAAAGCCACAAACAAGTGAAAAAAGACCAGAGAGCAACAATTCATATAACTATCCCAAAGATTCTTCTTCAGGAGGCCACTGGACTTTCTTGTTTTTTTTTTCCTTTGAAGGCATTTTGCTTCTCATTCAAGAAGCTTCTTCATCTCTGAAAGGATAGTGGGGAATGGAAGGATGAAATTTCATCCTTCCATTCCCCAACTACCCTGTCAGAGCTGAAGAAGCTTCTTGGATGAGAAGTGAAATGTCTTCAAAGAAACAAAAAACAAGAAAGTCCACTTGCCTCCTGGAAAAGCAACTTTGGGACAACCATGACCTGGATGACTGAGAATCTCTATAGACTTTTAGCTATACAATTTGGGATGAACATTTTAAAAAATATGTAAATCTCTGAATCCAAGGGGCACCATTGCTCTCAAATTGCTTTCCATTAAATCTGCTATCTTGGGAGCATTTCTGCTTTTATAATTAGTAACCCATCAGTCTATAAAAGAACATACCGTAATCTCACAGCTTTGGAAGATGTGCTACGTGCCTGAAAAGCACAACAGTTCTCTTGTACTCTGCAATGTTAGCACTGAACAAGATAAGCAGATGTTGTTTCATTTCAGAGGATAAAACTCCTGGACTTGCAATGGTAACAAGAAGGAAATGAAGAACAAGAAGGATTGGAATAGAATAAGGGGGCATTAGCAGCTGGTAGATTTTGCACAGCCAAACGTTATGGTGGTTTCCCTTGTAAATTGTCTATGGAGATTCTCAATCATTCAGGTCATGGACTTGTCAAGAAAATACAGTTGCCTTTTAAAAAGCACCTTTGGGACTTGTAACCCAAACTGGAAAAGATACAAAACTTGACAGTTCAAAATAATCGAAACTGTGGATAGAGGTCTGTGATGAAGAGTTACAATAAATGGACTTTTCTCTTAGAAAAACATTGAATAGGGAGGATCTAATGAATGATAAAATTTTGCATGATATGGAAAATGTGTCAAAGGGTTTAAAATATTACCCTAAAAATATTAATTCCCAGGGTCATCCAATAAAGCTGAATAAAGATATTCTGACTTAATAAAAGGAAGTATTCCTTCTTAATTAAAGTCTGAATGTCATGATGAAAAGATGCTTTTTAACCAAGACAAAGAAGATTTGTTAACATGAATGAGGAAGGATGTCAGTGGCTGCCTATCATTATGACTATTTATCTTTTGTATGAGTTGCTACGATCACAAGTGGGAGGTGCTACTGAAAGGTGTTGACAGGTTGCAGAGTAGCCTCTCTGATCACAGGATACAGGAGTACCATGTACTATACATTGTAGGCCTTTTATCCAGTGGCCCATTGGTTTTCATAAGTTTCCTACTTCTCCTTAGTTACATGGTCAAATAATAATAATTACATGCTCTATATAATAGATATTATATTTGGCTTGTCTTGGCTTCCTAAACAGCTATTGCATCATAGACAACAGCTATTGGTGCCTCAAATCCTTCTCATGTCTCATTCCTTACAACAGGGATGTCAAACTCCTGGCCCATGGGCTGGATGCATCACACGCTGGCCACACCCACGCCCAGTTTAGCAAAGGGGAAAAAAGTCCCGATATGTCATGTGACACCACTGTGACGACATGAGTTTGACACCCCTGCCTTACAGTCACAAGTGACTTACATCCAGTTCCCATTTCACTATACCTGAACATGACCACCTTCTACCAGCCTTGGAGCCAGTGGTGGTATTCTACTGGTTCAGCCTGGTTGTGGCATACCAGTAACCAAGATCAGCTGGCAGAGAAGTGGTTTGCTCCAAGATCTCCGAGGCTCTGCAGTTGGGCCCACCCTCCCACTCCTGCTTCTAGGTCATTTTTAACCTCTCAGCTGTTTGGCGCTGAGATTGCTGTACTAAACAGCTGAGAGGCAGCATAAGCACACCAACATGCCTACCGTCCCTGTCCTATTGTTTCTTTTTATTTTTCTTATATGTATCCATTTTATATATTCATAACTATGTTTATACTTATACCCAGGGGTGGGTTTCTACCGGTTCTGTCTGGTTCTGTAGAACCGGTAGTTCTGAAGAGCAGCAGACATAGAACCGGTTCTATGTCTGCTGCTGTTTTGACCCATCCACGCACCCGGGCTCTTACCTGATCTTTATTTCCTGCTTTTTCAAGTTCAGCTGCTGTGTGAGGCACAACTGCAGTGGAAAAGCAGGCTTTCAAATGCTGCTGACAAAGATTTACAGGCGCACTTGCAGCATGCAGAGAAGCACATCGTAAATCACCAAACATCGTAAAACATCGTAAATCACCACGAACAGATAGTTAACCCTGTCAGATCCCACCCCTGATTATACCTGTTATCTTATAATCACTTGACAAAATAAAATAAATAAATAAATAAAAAACAGTAGCTTCCCACCAAGCCACACCCACAGAACTGGTGATGGGAACTTTTGAATCCCACCACTGCTTGGAGCATTATATTCCTTTCCTTCACTTTCTTAATGAACACAAAACTAGACAACAGAAAATCCCCTGCTTAGTATAAAATCAGACTTGCTTTTCTCCCTGCCTTTGAAGGAACTTTGAACTTCCTGAAAAGTACTAAAAACTGAATATTTAGGCCTGAAGTGTTAAACATCTACTCTAAGCTTTCATCTACATTCTTCATTCTTTTGGGGGTGGGGTATCAACACTCCTTTCTCTCCACCCTTTTTAAAAAAAATTACACTTGGCACAACTTCAGCATTTACCACTCTTCAATCTAGGGCTGTGGCCCATGAATTCATTGCTACCAATTAGTCTCTTGAACTCTCGTCCAACATGTTATGCAAAAGCATCTATGAACTTTTTCGGGACTTTTGTCCTAGTAGCTAAGAGTCAGGCAAGCTGGCCAAGAAGGATTCTTTGCCACTTTCTGAATTTAATTAGAATGTTCTCTTCTCAAGTAATTTTAACTGCAAAGCAAGCATTAAAGCAAACACTTACTTTCAGAAGTAGCTTTTTGTGTTGTAAAGCAGTGGAATGAGTATTTGAGCAGTGGTATTTGAACATTACTTTGATACTTCTACTATACTTGTTCCTATTTGCTGCTTTATAGTGTTGCCTCTTATTTTCAGAGCCCAGTGAATGAGTATTTGAGCAGTGGTATTTGAACATTACCTTTGATATTTTGCTTCTACTATACTTGTTCCTATTTGCTGCTTTATAGTGTTGCCTCTTATTTTCAGAGCCCAGTGAACTGTTTTTAATCACCCAGCTACTTTTAAGTATATGCACTACTTATTCTCAACAGCTACTGTGTACAGCATGCCAATTATGCCTGAATGAAAACTTTGGTTTAAAACTATCTGGATTCTTTTTCCAAATTCATTTGTGCTCCCACCAGAGAAAGCAAATCCTTTTTCATGGTTTTAAAAAATATGTACTAATCATATTTATCCATTTTTGTCTAGATTTAGAAATGGAGTTTACAATTTGTATTTTCAACTATTTTTGGCTCCTGGAATAAGAATCTCATATGTTGTATTGGCTCAGATGATTATATTTATTAAAGTGTATGAATGATATAATGCTATGTGTACAGCATGCCAATTACGCCTGAATGAAAACTTTAGTTTAAAACTATCTGGTTTCTTTTTCCAAATTCATTTGCGCTCCCACCAGAGAAAGCAAATCCTTTTTCACAGTTTTTAAAAAATGTTTACTAATCTTATTTATCCATTTTTGTCTAGATTTAGAAATGGAGTTTACAATTTGCATTTTCAACTATTTTGGGCTCCTGGAATAAGAATCTCATATGTTGTATTGGCTCAGATGATTGTATTTATTAAAGTGTATGAATGATATAAGGTTAAATAATAAAACAGAGTTCTAACGTATCATTAAAATGTAAGAAAAAGTATATATCAAACCATGTCCAAGTGAAAATCCAAGAAAATTGACCATGATTCCTTGCGACTGTAAGCTGATTTTGTATAGTAATCCAAAACCCAAAATTACACATACATATATACAGTAGAACTTCTGGTCATGACCATAATTTTTTTCCATAACTTCAGTTTGCAACCTGATTTGGTTGTGACCTGAACCTAATTTTGGAAATTTGGTGCTTTAAAAAAAAATGGTGTGGAAGGGAAATAGGGTGTGAAATTTTTTTGTGTGAACTTTTTAGTCGTAAGCTGATTTGGTCATGGTCAGAAGCATTCGTGACCAGAAGTTCTACTGTATGCAGTCACTCTCTGTCTTAGGAAGAACGTTTTCTTCCTCTCTTATAATTTTAAAGCCTCAGCATGAATTTCTATATTTTCCTAATATGAAAAATCTTCTACTCATGGATCTGCAATATTTTTTCCTAATTTCTTATTTTTTCTTACAGTAGAACATATGCAGCATTCAAGAATGAAAGACAGAATGAAGGGCAAATTGCTCCTAGAAGTCTTACTTTTGGAAGGAAGTTTCAATAACTGAATTAGACCTCTTCATAAATAGGAACATGAATACAGCTAAGAAAGTCCAAAAGCGCAATAGAGATTGATGCTCTTTTATAGGATTTTTGATGAAGTTCCTAATTTGGCATCCTTTGCCAATATGACCTTAGAAACAGGTACATCACCTTCGTCTTGGCCTTCATCTAAAATAATGAACATATTTAAAGCAAAAAAGAAAAAGTCTCTTGATTTCATTTACATTTGCCATTTTGATACATAACAATGCAAAAATCTTCACTGCATTTCTTGCTCTTTCTCTCTCTCTTTTAGATAGATAGATAGATAGATAGATAGATAGATAGATAGGTAGGTGGATGGATAGATAGATAGATAGATAGATAGATAGATAGATAGATTGATGATAGACAGACAGACAGATGATAGAATTCTTTATAGGCCAAGTGTGATTGGACACACAAGGAATTTGTCTTGGTGCATATGCTCTCAGTGTACATAAAACAAAAGATACATTCATCAAGAGTCAAGAATCATAAGGTACAACATTTAATAATAGTCATAGGGTACAATAAGCAATCAAACTATATGTACCAATAACAACTCCCAAAACCAGAAAAAACAGATTAACCATAACAATAAGGAAACTTCAATCCAAAAAGAGATCACTTTGGCGGAAAAACAAATCTGGTCACGTGGCCAACTTCAAAAGTCGATACAAAAATTTATGCCACCAGATAAAGACTGAATGCACCAATTATCACATTAAACAAGAGGAAAACCTTCTACGCACCAATTCCACCCCGCTCTACAATTTTGTAAACAACAAACTAAAGACTCAAGGTCCATCCCACCCCTGAAAGGACCTAATGGAAAAGACTGCAATGATGACACCATTAAAGCCAACTCTTTAACACATTCTTTGGCTCAGTTTGTAAACAGCAATGGATCATGCCCAGTATTTCCTAGTCGAACCACAGACAACTACAATGATCTAATACATATCGATTTTACAGAAGACAATGTTGAAAAAGCACTACGCAATCTAAAACCATCTCTATCTATTGGACCGGACAGAATATGTGCCTACTTCTTAAAAAAAATAGCTTCTCTCATCTTTGAAAAATCTTTCAGGACCAGCTCCTTGCCAAAACTACAGTCACAAGCCACAGTCATCCCCATCTTCAAAAAGGGAGACCCCAGCCTAGTTGAAAATTACAGACCAATCTCTTTATGCTGCATCATCTGTAAAGTCATGGAATCAATTATTAACCAATCCATTATCTTCCACTTAGAGACAAACAACCTACTCTCTAATAAACAATTTGGTTTCAGAAAAAAACTATCCTGTAATCTACAACTCTTACACTGCAAAACATATGGACTACACCAATCGATCAGGGCAAAGCAATAGACTCAATCTACATTAGACTTCTGTAAAGCCTTTGATTCAGTGGTACACCTGACAAACTACTCATAAAACTAAAATCTTATGGTATCTCTGGACACCTGCATAACTGGATAGAAGCATTCCTGTCAAATAGACAACAAATGGTCAAAATTGAGCCGCCTATCAAATTCTGTACCTGTCAACAGTGGTGTCCCCAAGGCAGTGTTCTAGGCCCAACTCTCTTCATACTCTACATAAATGACCTCTGTAATCATATTAAGAGCAACTGTTCTCTTGCTGATGATGTAAAGCTATTCAACACCACAGACAATACTGCTACCCTTCGAAAAGACCTTGACTATGTATCAGAATGGTCAAACAAATGGCAACTTCAAATCTCAACAAATAAATGCTCTGTCTCTACATATTGGCAAAAACAATCAGAAAATAAAATACAGGCTAAATAGTCAAGACCTTGTTGATGATCCAAACTCTCAAGGATCTTGGAGTACTCAGCTCTAATGATCTAAGTGCTAGAGCCCACTGTAACTACATAGCCAAAAAAGCATTAAGAGTTGTTAACCTAATCTTACGTAGCTTTTTCTCTGGTAATATTACACTGCTAACTAGAGCATACAAAACATTTGCGAGACCAATTCTCGAATACAGCTCATCAGTCTGGAACCCACATTACGTATCTGATATTAACATAGTTGAGAAAGTCCAGAAATATTTCACAAGAAGAGTTCTTCACTCCTCTACTCATTGCAGAATACCTTATGCCACCAGACTTGAAATTCTAGACCTAGAAAACCTAGAACTATGCCGCCTTTGGTCTGATCTAAGTATAGTATATAAAATCATACATTGCAATGTCTTACCTGTCAATGAATACTTCAGCTTCAACCATAACAATACAAGAGCACAATAATATAGATAAAACTCAAGGTTACACCACCAAACTTGATTGCAGAAAATACTTCAGCAATGGAGTGGTCAATGTCTGGAATACTTCTACCTGACTCTGTGGTTTCTTCCACAAACCGCAAAAACTTTAACCTTAGACTGTCTACTATTGACCTCACCCCTTTCCTAAGAGGTCTGTAGGAGGCGTGCATAAGCGCACCAACATGCCTACCATCCCTGTCCTATTGATTCTTTTTATTTATTTTTATTTTTCTTATATGTATCCATTCCATGTATTCATAACTATGTTTATACTTATACCTATTATCTTGTAAGCGATTGACAAATCAAATAAATAAATAAAAATAAATAAACAAATCATACTAGGAAACAGTCAATAAAAATCGTTAGGATACAAGCAACAAGGTTACAGTCATGCAGTCATAAGTGTGAGGAGATGGGTGATAGGAGTGATGAGAAGATTAACAGTAATAGTAGTGCAGACTTTGTAAATAGTTTGACAGTGTTGAGGGAATTATTTGTTTAGCAGAGTGATAGGGTTCGGGAGAAAAAACTGTCCTTGTATCTAGTTGTTCTGGTGTGCAGTGCTCTATAGCATCGTTTTGAGGGAAGGAGTTGAAACTGTTTATGTCCAGGATGTGAGGGGGTCTGTAAATATTTTCACAGCCCTCTTTTTAGAATAAATTCATAGGTCAAATATATTTAGGGACAATGGTAAAAAATTTCCTGGTAGATTTCCAGATGTAATCTATGTTGCAGTTGTTGTTGTTGTTGTTTGGTTGATGAATTATTTCTGATTCTTCACAACTCCATGGACTATAGCACACCAGCCCCCAACCTCCACTGTCTCCTGGAGTTTGGCCAAACTCATGTTCATTGCATCAATGTCACTATTTAACCATCTCATCCCCTGTCGTTCCCTTTTCCTTTTGTCTTCCATCTTTCCTAACATCAGGGTCTTTTCCAAAGTATAATCTATACCATGAAACAAAGGTCAGCTTTCTTACCACCTTTTCTTTTTGCCATAGCACATGCTGACAAAACCTTTGAGCTGAAAATTGATTTTTCTTTCTGAACTTTGTGATGATATAGATAAGAGAGAGAAAAGATAAACGTTTATAATCCAATTGTACTGCATTAATAAAAGGTATGACTTTAAACAAACAAAAAAATAGTCAGGGTAATTTCCTTTGCCCCATTTATTGCCTTAATTATGAGACTAAAAGTCTATATAATCTGCTTTATGTCTTGCTCAAAGCAGTAAGAATAGAATAGAACAGAATTGAATTGAATCAAATCTCGAATCAAATTGAATAACAGAGTTGGAAGGGATCTTGAAGATCTTCCAGTCCAACCCCCTGCTTAGGCAGGAAACACTATACCATTTCAGACAAATCGTTGCCCAATCTCTTCTTTGAAACCTCTGGTGTTGGAAAATTCACAACTTCTGGAGGCAAGTTGTTCCACTGATTATTGTTCTAATTGTCAGGAAATTTCTCTTTAGTTCTAGGTTGCTTCTCTTCTTGATTAGTTTCCATCCATTGCTTCTACTCCTGCCTTCAGGCTCTTTGAAGAATAGCTTGACTCCCTCTTCTTTGTGGCAGCCCCTGAGATATTGGAACACTACTACCGTGTTTCCCCGAAAATAAGACACTGTCTTATATTTTGGCTCCCAAAACACAGGTCTTAGGTCTTGGGTTTGGGGTAATATTTATTGGTGCCAAATAGTGGTAGTGTGTGTGGGGGGTGTTTGGCTGGTGCACGGTTGCTCCCTGAAAAGTCTTCCTGGAACTGGAGATTTACACTAGGTCTTATTTTCGGGTAGTCTTATATTAGGGCAGGTTTAGAAAACAGTGCTAGGTCTTACTTTGGGTAGGTCTTATTTCCGGGGAAACACGGTATCATGTCATCCCCTAGCCCAGGGGTGGGTTTCTACCGGTTCTCTCTGGTTCTGTAGAACCGGTAGTTCTGAAGAGCAGCAGACATAGAACTGGTTCTATGTCTGCTGCTGTTTTGGCCCACCCACCCACTGGGGCTCTTACCTGATCTTTATTTCCTGCTTTTTCAAGTTCAGCTGCTGGGCAAGGCACAGCTGCAGTGGAAAAGCAGGCTTTCAACTGCTGCGGATCTAAGATTTACATGCTGCAGCACAGCATGCAGAGAAGCACACATCAAATCACCAAACATGCATGTAATACATCGTAAATCACCACGAACCATAGTTAACCCTGTCGGATCCCACCCCTGCTTATACCTGTTATCTTATAATCACTTGACAAAATAAAATAAATAAATAAATAAAAAACAGTAGCTTCCCACCAAGCCACACCCACAGAACTGGTGATGGGAACTTTTGAATCCCACCACTGCCCTAGCCCTTCTTTTCAGATTGTATATAGATAGTGTAGTCTAATCAGCATGCTGGCTGTGGAATTCTGAGAATTGAAGGCTACACATCTTAAAGTCACCAAGTTTGAAAAGCACGGATCTAAAGCAACATTAAAATCCTAACACAGGCATTAAGTCTGGTCTTCAGATTAAATAAGGAAAGCAAGCCCAATGAAGACATGGGGAGCAAGCGACAATTTAACTCTGACAAGCTGGAAGTTGGGAAAGTCAGCAGAACTGGATAGCCATTATTGGATGAGTTTGTATTTATCTGAAGAATCTGGTTTGGGTGGCAGAATATTCTAGGCTCACTGCTGCTACCTATGGAAAGAAGACTGGTGACTGCCAATGTCCTGGAAACCTGGCAATGTCCTGGGGACCTTGGGTTAATTTACCACCATGGGAGCAGAACATTGGATCAGATCATCTTTAGTTGGTTACACATTTTATTTTTGTTTAAAAAAAGAAGGATAAAAAAATTACTGTGTTTATGGATTTACAGATCCTATCTGTTATGTATGCAGGTTTGAAATCATTGGTTTAGTTTGAATTGTTCTTGAAAAGTGTTAGAAATGATTGGTTTAAAAGTGCGGAAAACGCACTCTGATTGATTGTCGCGCCGCGGCTGCCGGCTATAAGTAGCAGCCGCAGCAAAGCCAGTTGGGTCCGTTCTGAGCTGTAGTCACTAATAAACAAAAGAGCTTGAAGCACTCCACGTCTATCTCTTCATGCAAACTTAACACTGGCGACGAGGGTGGGATTCCCCTGAAGAAGAAGGCAACACGGAACAGAAGGAGAGCAAGACGGCTGCGCTGAACACCCCACAGCCCGCTTGATCCGACGGCAGAAGACTGGGAGTCATATGCAGATCGCTTCCAAATGTATTTGCAAGGAAACTGCGTCCGGCAGTTTTCAAGATGGTGAAGGCATTGCGGGAGCTGCAGACGGAAGGTAATGAATGGCCTGATTTAGAAAAGCTGTTAGCCCATTACGCGCCACAAGTATCGTGCCTCATTAAGAGACATGTTTTACTGTCGGATCAAGGGAAAGCGAAACGCAAAACGACTTTCGTGGCAAGTTTAAGAGACATTGAGATGGTGAAGGCATTGGGAGCTGGGTGAAGGTAATGGAATGGCCTGATTTAGAAAAGCTGTTATCCATTACTACGC
The DNA here is from genome assembly GCA_009733165.1 of Naja naja. Taxonomy (NCBI): domain Eukaryota; kingdom Metazoa; phylum Chordata; class Lepidosauria; order Squamata; family Elapidae; genus Naja; species Naja naja. Next base: position 87,012,814 of record CM019148.1, on the reverse strand, counting down.
ACCACAAGTATTGTCTTCATTAAGAGACATGCTTACTGTCGCGGATCAAGGGAAAGCTTAAAAACGAAACGACTTTGTGGCAAGTTTAAGAGACATTGGGGTGCATGAATTTAACAGTTTAGAAGAGGCCATGCCGATCGATTTGTTCTGGGCCTTAAAGACAAGGTGCTACAGAGCAAGTTATTAATGAAACCTAAGATCATGCTGAAGGAAGCAATAGAAGAAGCCTTTTCAGCAGAAGCTACCAAGTCCTCAGCAGCAGGCATGAAGAAAATTAACAAGGCCACAAGCCATCCTGATGTGGAAAAGTCCACAACAACTCATTGTGAGCAAATAGATTCTGAGTCAGACTGTAGAGGTGGAGGAAGGAATTTACAGACTCAGAATGAGTGGAAAAGAAAGACCTGGGAAGAAAGAGGCAAGATTTCTACTGCAGAGGTTGTGGGGCAAGCCCCCCATGAAACTCCACCCAGAAGAAAGTTGTTGGCAAGCAAAGACAAAGAATTCAAGCCTAACAATCTCAGTGAGAAAATAAGAAAGCAAAGAAGCAAAGGGGAAGAATGAAACTCATCAAACAGTAACTATTGGTCATTCATCACCTTTAAGAAGTAGAAAAGTGCACGTCAAGGTGCTTATTGAAGGAAGGCCTTGCCAAATGGAAGTGGACTCAGGCTCATACCTATCTATGGTGTCATGGGACACTATTCACAGACTTCTTCCCAACATCCAGAAGAATCACTTCAAGAAGCAAGCATTGACTCTTAAAGACTACCAAGGGAACAAGATTCCAGTAGTTGGAACAAGAGAATTCAACATGAAATTCAAGGGCCACACCAAACGCCTACCACTGACCATCGTGGACAAGGATCGCCCAAGTCTGCTGGGCCTTGAATGGTTCAACCCACTGGGCATGGAGGTGACTGTCATCAATCATGTGAGCAACACTGAGTGGGAAGAGGCTTTGAAGTCTGAGTTTCCAGAAGTCTTCAGCGACGGATTAGGCAAGTACTTGGGGACCCCTATCTCCTTTAACCTAGATCCCAAGGTACAACCAATCTGTTTAAAACCCAGAAGGGTCCCATTTGCCTTAAAGGAAAAAATTGATGCACAATTAGATAAACTAATAGCCCAAGGGGTTTTAGAGCCCACTGATCACTCCAGGTGGGAGACACCCATAGTCACACCAGTCAAGGCTGATGGGTCTGTGAGAATCTGCAGAGACTACAAGGGGACATTGAACCATGCGCTACAACAGAGCATATCCAGTTCCAGTAGTGCATCATTTATTACACTCTCTTGAAGGGGGCACAGTTTTTGCCAAGTTGGACCTGGCACAGGCATATCAACAATTAACAGTTGATGATGCCACTGCTGAAGCCCAAACCATTGTGACCCATGGAGGTGCCCTCAAATGCAAAAGGTTGCAATTTGGAGTAAGCGTGGCACCAGGCATCTTCCAAAGCCTTATGGAAAGAATGCTCCAAGGACTGCCAGGGGTAGTGCCTTATTTTGATGATGTGTTAATCTCTGCTGAAAATGACATTCAGTTACTCGAGAGACTCAGACAAGTCCTAACCAGGTTCAAGGAAGCGGGATTAAAAGTCAAAGAAGAAAAATGCACACTTAGAACTGACAAGATAGAGTTCTTAGGCTATATGATTGACAAACATGGTATTCACCCCACAGAAGCCAAGGTTCAGGCAATCAAAGAAGCTCCCAGGCCTAAATGCAAAACAGACTTGCAAGCTTTCCTGGGACTCATTAACTTCTATCACATGTTTCTACCTCAGAAGGCAACCATTGCAGAACCACTACATAGATTACTAGACAAAAAGTCTGCATGGGTCTGGGGCAGGAAAGAACAAGCTGCCTTTAACACTATTAAGAGACAACTCACTTCTGATTCTGTACTGATACAGTTCTCTGAGAATTTGCCAGTTGTACTGACTTGTGATGCATCCCCTTTGGAGTGGGGGTGTTGAGCCACATGCTTCCCAGCGGAGGGAAGCCCTATTGCATTTTACTCTCGCACCTTGACTAAAACAGAGAGAAATTACAGCCAACTGGACAAGGAAGCCTTGGCAATTGTTGCAGCTGTCAAGAAATTCCATGAGTATTTATATGGGAGAACATTTACTATTGTCACAGATCACAAACCTCTTTTAGGCATTGTGGCAGGGGACAAACCAACGCCGATCCTGTCACCAAGAATGCTGAGATGGACCAATTTCTTGCTGCTTATTCATACAAACTCATCCACAGGCCTGGAAAAGACATTGGGCATGCAGATGCTTTGAGTCACTGCCCACTTCATTCACACACTGAGGATCCTGCTCCTGAGACTTACACCTTTTTTCTAGAAACTGTTGCCAAGCTTCCAGTACACGCTGCTGAAATTGCCAGAGAGACTGCCAAAGACAATTTATTGGCTCCTGTTATAGGCTGGATTAAGAAAGGTTGGCCACTTCAAGATCTACCTCAACTCACCCAACCTTTTAAATCCAGGCAAACTGAATTATCTGTATTAAGAGGGTGTATTTTGTGGGGTAACAGGGTGGTTATTCCTGCAAAACTACAAAGGGAGGTTTTGGAAATGTTACATGAGGGTCATCCGGGAATTGTCAGAATGAAGGGATTGGCCAGGAGTTATGTATGGTGGCCAGGTATTGACAAAATGGTTGAACACTGGGTTGCATCCTGTCCCAACTGTCAGGAAGTCAGGCCTGCCCCACCTCTCGCCCCCAAACAGGAATGGGAATGTCCTAGGGGCCCATGGTCCAGGATTCACATTGACTTTGCTGGCCCTACCAGAGGGCACACTTTCCTTATTATAGTAGATGCATATTCCAAATGGCTAGAGGTTATCCCTATGGCATCCACCACAGCTGAAGCTGTCATCAACCAGCTTAAGAGGCTTTTTGTAACTCATGGGTTACCTGATGTCCTTGTTTCTGACAATGGTCCTCAATTTACTCCAACCTTTTGAATCATATCTAGCACAGCAGGGTATCAGACATGCCCTGACAGCCCTGGGCACCCTTCGCTAACGGCCGGGCTGAACGCATGGTACGCTTTACCAAGGAAAAACTTCAGCAATTGGGTCCTGGGGACATCACTGAGAAAGTTGAAAAACTATTCAGTGTCCAGCATATCACTCCTAACCCCTCAACTAATTTATCCCCAGCAGAGTTGTTGATGGGTAGGAAACTCAGGTCTCCCCTTGACTGCCTTCATCCCACTTACGCACCCAACGCACCACTAGATTCCACTAGCAAAATTCGCACATTCACTGTGGGTGATTCTGTTTATGCTAAGAACCTTATGGGTGAACCATTATGGATTCCTGCTGAGATAACCCAAATCACAGGCCCTAGGTCTTACAGGGTACAAACGGAGGATGGTGTCCTCTGGAGCAGGCACATTGATCAGCTAAGATCCAGACTACCTCAGGAACATCACCATTGCTCCTCTCTGGTTCCCATCCCTAGTAGCTCTTCTAGGGGGGAAGGGGAGGATCATGAGGATGATCAGCAAGCAAGAATCAACCCCATGTGTAACGAGCCAGCACGACAGGAACCATCCCAAAACCTGTCACAATGCCAACAACCATTTTTACAAATGGAAGATTACACACCATTACCTGATTTAGGTGCTGACATTGGGTTGGAGATGGATTGGGAGGAGAGACCAGGTTGTAGTAACCAAACTGGTTCTACCATTTCTAGAAGTCCAAGTATGGAAATGTCAGCAGACACATTTCCTCTCTCACTGGGTGAGAACCTTAAAACATCTGAACCACGAGGTCTCAACGATACGCAAGAGCCCCACCTATTTAAAAGAATACATTAGATAGATGGGGTTTGAGTATGGACTGAACCTAGTGGGGAGGGGTGTTATGTATGCAGGTTTGAAATCATTGTTTTAGTTTGAATTGTTCTGAAAAGTGTTAGAAATGATTGGTTTAAAAAGTGCGGGAAAACCCTGCACTCTGATTGGCTGTCAGCTGCGGCTGCCGGCTATAAGTAGCAGCCACAGCAAAGCCAAAGCGGGTCCGTTCTGAGCTGTAGTCACTAATAAACAAAAGAGCTTGAAGCACTCCGCGTCTGTCTCTTCATGCAAACTTAACACTATCTTTCTTGTTTTTAGGTATTTATAGTACTGGAACACAAACATCTGTAAATGCAAAAGATTTCAGATGTAGAAGAATTTAAAATGAAGATCTTGACATATGATGGCAACAGGCACACACAAAATAGCTTTTGATTTTGAGGAGATGAACAAATGTTTTGAAGATATATGACAAAAAGTCATATGGGTCTTTTTTAATTTAAAAAAAACACAACTTCTGCAAAACACTAATGGTTTTGAACTTAAACCCAGAAGAAGTACAGCTGCTTATAAAAGAAGAAATCAATGCAGCTGCAGCTCAAAGATAGTTTATCCATTAGGTCAAAGTATTTTGGGCAGAGATCCTAATGAGCACTGTGGTTTTCACTTATAAAGGCTGGTTTGTTAGGAAAGCTAATAAATGAGTGGCCTGAACTCTGTCCAAGCTGTTCAGAGACCTGACTTACCCATGCATGCCTCATAATGATAAAAAGAGAAATTTATGCACTTTCTTAGAAACCTCTGACTAGGCTGGTTTCTCATATCTTAATGCATCTTCATTTGCCAACTATTTCTGTGTGACAATTCTACTAATGAGAGAGTAGTAGAGCAATTCTACTCTAGCACTAGTTTGGGTAATGTAAAATCTGCCAGGAGACAAGCAAGCTCACAGAGCACCAACTCTTTTCAACCCTGAACTACAAATATTCTCCTCTGCTAATGTGTCCCTGGGGCAACCTCATGGGTCTTTGAGCAATCTAACAATGATTGCTTGATTAACTATGTATATCCCACTTTTCACTGGAGAGCTCACTACTTGGGGAGCAGGCCTGCTTCCACATTTTATCCCCACAGCCCTGTGAGATATGTTGGGCTGAGAGATAGTAATTGATCCAGGGGTGGGCTTCAACAATTTTAGCAATGGGTTCTCTGCCTGGTTGCTGGGTGGGTGTGGCCATGGTGAGCATGGCCTAATTGACCTCCTGCACCATGGCAGGGAGGGGTGTTTTTGCCCTCCCTGGGCTCCAGAGGCTTTCCTCAAGTCTCTGGGAGGGCGAAAGTGGCCTCCCTGGGAGGCTCTCTGGAAGCCAAAAATGGGCCCATTTCTGTCCTTCCTGAACTTCTGAGAGGCCAATTTTTCACCTTCCCTGAGCCTCTGCGCGTGCCCTGCACTTACCTGCATCCAAAATGGGCCACATGGGGACTCCTGGGAGGGGAGGGGAGGTGTGGGAGGGGACAGCCAGCAGTGGGATTTGGGGGTTCTCCAAATTGTACAGAATCTTAGCTAGGGGCTCTCCCGAACCCCGCGAACCCCCAGCAGCCCACCCCTGAATTGATCCAAAGGTATCAAGTGAACTGAGGTTGGACTTGCACAGCAAGGAGAAGGCTTCCCGACAACACTTGGAATGCACAGGCCCTTCTTATCAATAAACTCTCTCTATCCAGCTTTATATTGCCACTTTTCGTTTCATTACACATGGAAACACATGACAAATCTAGAGAAAAGAAACAAGAACATAGAGCCAATAGCAAACCACTCAATTGCCATCAGTGGAAAGATGAAGAGGCAGTGAAATAAAGAAGGGGAAACCAAGATAATGTAGGTACAGAAACCAAATATGTATGACTCTCTGACAAGAAAAAATTAGCGATGTGGTGGCTTAATGGTGAAGACACTCACTTCCCACTTGGAAGGTTGAAAGTTCAATCCTAGGTAGTGGCAGATGTTTCTCTCTCAGGGCACAAAGAAGAAAAATATCTGCTGTGAATTCTATGTGGGCGTCGGCAGGGGTGGGATTCTACCAGTTCGCACCTATTCGCTAGAAATGGTTGTTAACATTCTAAGCAGTTCAGAGAACCGGTTGTTAGAAGAAATTACTGGCCTAATCCTGTAAGGAAGGCAGGAAGGAAACATTCTGGTGTTGCTTACAGAAACTGCCTCTCCGTTAACCCTTATTACATTCTTAGCAGGACTAGACTTCCTGTCTCAGGAACTTCTCTGGAGTTTTTCCCTCTCCTTTGCTGGTACTTTGCTTGTGTGGAGTGACCATTCAAAGTTACAATGGCACTGAAAAAAAGTGACTTATGACCATTTTTCACACTTACGACTGTTGCAGCATCCCCACAGTCATGAGAGACCAGGCGAGGAGATGCGTGCCTTGATGTGAGTGATATTGAGTTGGCCACCACCCAGCCAATAACATGACCACCAAGCCATGCCCATCACCGAAGCCACGCCCACAGGACCGGTTGTTTAAAAAATTGAATCCCACCCCTGGGCGTCAGGAAGGGCATCTGGCCAGTAAACACTCAGCTCCATCCAATTGCCCCAATTCTACCCTGAATAGGGACTACAGGGTTGTAAAAAGGGAAATGTTATGACAAGAAAAAGGCAGAACAGTGTAGGAATAGGCCTGACACATGGGATAGTCTTACAGTGAATCAGAATTTGGCCCTTCTAGCTATCATGTCTAAGTAGCAGTCCAAGGTTTTAGATGTGAGTCTCAGCTACTAAATCTAGGTCAGCTGTTAGGGGTGGGCTTCAAAAATTTAGCAAAGGGTTCTCTGCCTGGTTGCTGGCTGAGGGTGGCCATGGAGGGTGTGGCCTAATCGGCCTCCTGCACCACAGTGGGTGGGATGTTTTTGCCCTTCCCGGGCTCTGGAGGCTTTCCTTGAGCCTCTGGGAGGGCGAAAACAGCCTCCCGGGGCTCTGAGGGCTCTCTGGAAGCCATAAACGGGCCCATTTCCAGCCTTCCTAAACTTCCAGGATTCCTGTTTTTTGCCGTCCACAAGCCTCCCACAGACTGCACCCTGATTTAAAGCCTCAATCAGCAAACAGTTGCAATGATTTAACTCTTTTTTGGTTTTGGTTTTTAACGGACTAGCACCTTTCCTAAGGGGAAAAACCAATTCTTAGGAAATAGCATGGACCAACTGCAAATCAGCACTTTGACGAGCTATCTGGGAATCAATGAGGAACAAGAGGCCATTACTCTTCTTCCACTCATTATAAGGGCCTAGTAAAGTAAAGGAAAAGGAAACGGCAACACCATCAAGGAGATTTTGATTGCCTCAGCAAGCATCTGCAGAGAGCCTCACAGTTTCTTGGGAAGGACACAGTGCTCCCAGACATGGTCCTCATTCTTCTGCTGATTTGCTGTTCTGCCTTAAAAAATATACAGGGAAAAGAACAGCAGACTGAAGAAGCTGCTACCCCCAGATACCTTCTCTTTTTCTAGTTAATACTTGTTTAGATTGTTCCTTCCCTGAATGAAACCAGTGGATCTTGGCCACTGCAGCAAGGAGAAGGTGAGCCTTGACTCAGGGAAGGAAGCAGACCAAGAGCACCTGGCCAAACACCTTCTAAAATCTGCAGTTGACACAGGCAGCAGGGGAAATTAGGGAATGATCAATAGTTGTCTAAGTCATCCCATTGGCAAGTCAGACCAAAGCACGGTAAGAGAAAAGCTGGAACTCAACAAGAGTCAGCTTTTGGAGGGAGGGGTTTTTTTCTGTATAGTTCCCTGGTTAACTTTTGTGTGTGTGTGTGTGTCCATAAAAGAACAGTGGACTTGCTCTCCTTAGTCATAGGGCTGATCTGCTTGGCCCATCACCAGTTAGCCCATTCATCCATTCCTGATTGAAGAAACAAATGTCGTTATCTTCCTTCCACTCACATCCTATTGCAAAGGATCCCCATGCCCATGTTTTGATGCAAATCTGCTGTTTCTCCATCTGAGTGTCAAGATTCCGACTAATGAACCCAACCAATTCAGCACTCCCAGACTTTCAGCTTCCTCAAAGAACTGTTTTACTGAGTACATCGTTTTGGCATGAATGAAAACCTTGACACTGAGCCGTCTTAAGGTCTTCAGGGCAGATGATCTCAAGGATTTCATTCTTGCAGCAGCCACAACTCTTACTGGTGGCAGAGCCTGGACCCTTAACCAGCGGTGGGATTCAACCGGTGTAACAACCGGTTTGGTAAGTGCTTCTAACAAAGGAAATATAGGACAGACTAGTGCAGAGGCGGGTGGGCGGGGCCAACTCATCAATGGAACTACCTGTTTGCCCAAACCGGTCCATACTAGCTGAATCCCACCATTGCCCTTAACTGCAGTGACTGGTTGCTGCCCAAGCAGTTGTTTTGTCTACAGCCGCCAGGATTCTGTATTCTCTGCAGCTTGTGACTGATCCAGTGATGGTCTGTTAAATCTATGGATTATCCTCAACTCATGCTGTAGTCAATCCTTATATCTCCCAGTGGGCACCTTTCTTTGATTTCTGCCGAAGCTAAGGAAGGTGTTATGTATGTAGGTTTGAATGTCATTGGTTTAGTTTGAATTGTTCTTGTAAAATGTCAAATAGGATTGGTTTAAATAGTGCAGAAAACCCTGCACTCTGATTGGCTGGCAACTACGGCTGCTGGCTATAAGAAGCAGCCGTAGCCCAGCCAAGTCGCGTCCATTCGAGCTGTAGTCACTTAATAAACTCTTCACTGAAGCTCTTCGCGTCTGACTCTTCATGCAAACTTAACAGAAGGCATGCTCTCATTGCTTTCCCTTCCCTTTCCCCCTCCCAAATACTTAAGTTGCAAGATAGGATTGTTGCTACAGGTAGAAAGACTTTTGTCTTTCATTTAATGACAGTTCCAAATTACAACAGCATTAGAAAAAATGATTTATGGCCTGTACTCTCACTTATATCATTGTATCACCTCCACACTCATATGATTGCAATTTGGGTGTTAGGCCATTGGCTGGCATTTACAACTGGTTGCAACATTCCGCGGTTGTATAATTGAGACTTGCAACAGTTTTTGCTTATTTCCAGCAAAAAAATGGCCATTGGGAAGTTGGATTTCTTAAAGACCATGTGATTCACTTAATAAAAATTGTTGTAAAAATGGATGGATGCAACTCAATTTATGTCTGCAATGATTTACCTTGAAATTCTGGTCCCAATCATATTTATAAGTAGAGGACTGCTTGTACTTTGCTTCTGGGAAGCTGAACTATCCATTCTGCCTTCTCTAGTTCCATCAGTTTCCATGGATCTACAGAGGAATTTAAGAGCAAAAGAAGAATCTGTTCCCTATTGCTTTGATTATTGTATCACAAAGAAAAAGAAAAAAAGTCTTTGTATTAATGTCAAATGAGATATGTGGGAAGGGAGTGTGAAAGCACCCATGTGTGCAAACATTTTGAAAAGCAAAGAAAAGGCATGGGGACTAGTGAAGATCAAACAATACATAAAAAGAAAATGCAGGCACTGATAGGCCAGTCCACATGGGAGCCAGCCACTAAGGCTTCCCTTCCTGCATAAGCAATAGACTTCCTACATAAGAAATGCTAGAAGCAGAAGAACAACCCATGAAGTCTTCTGGTGGCCAGAGTCCAGACCAAGCACCAACCCAGTCCCCTCTCTGCCCCGTGGTAATCTAGACTGGAATTTCTAAAGCTAACTTAAGAAACAGCCCAGAGCAGCATGGAAAACAATTTGCTCAGGCTGGGGATGGAATTATCCATGGATGGAAGCAGTGGTGGGATTCAAATTTTTTTACTACCAGTTCTGTGGGCGTGGCATGGTGGGTGTGGTGTGGCTTGGTGGGCGTGGCTTGATGGGCATAGCAGGGGAAGGATATTGTAAAATCTCCATTCCCTCCCCACTCCATTAATCTTCTTTCCAGCTCTGTTTTCCTGTGCAGGGCAACAAGAGAAGATCCAGCCGATCAGCTGGGACTCGGGAGGCAGAGAATAGATGGGGCGGGGCCAGTCAGAGGCGGTATTTGCCGGTTCTCTGAACTACTCAATATTTCCGCTACCAGTTCTCCAGAACTGGTCAGAACCTGCTGAATACCACCTCTGGATGGAAGAATATAAATCAAATGTATTTATATAAGATACATTCCTGCAGAGTGCAGATCAAAATGTGGAAATGCTTTGGAAAGGCAAAGAACATCCACTTCAGGGAAGATATTCAGGGATGCCCCACAGAGATTTGCAGAAGAACCATTAAATCCTCCCCATCTTTCCAGAAAAGCCCTTATTGAATGGTCTTCCATTGCCTACTTGCTTCATCTTTCTCCCATCACCATGGTGTTTAAATATGAAGGATCATTATGTTTCTCGCAAATGGGGAAAAATGTACTCCTGCTTTAAATTTCTAAGAACTGGGTGGCATGGGAGGTCTATGTTATTTCTATCTCCAGAGACAGTAAGCCACTGAGTTGAGGGAGTTGTCCTGCCTCCCTGAATTTTCTAGGACCTTCAGCTTACCATGAGTGAAGTGGGCTGTGCAAGATCAATTTCCCCCTATCTTGTGTTTTAAATGGGATGTAAAGCATCGGCATGGAAGTTATGAATGGATGCAGATAGTCTTCAACTTGCAACCATTTGTTTAATGATTGTTCAAAGTTACGACAATATTGGGGGGGGGGAAGTGAGATGACCTGTTTTCAGTCTTATGACCGTTGCTGGATCCCCACAGTCACGTGATCAAACTTTGGGAGATTGACAACTGGCTGTCAACTCGTAAAATATTTCTATGGTCTTTTTAGAGTTGCCAACAGAAAGGGAGGGGGAGCAGTGGGCAGCTTGCATTTCATAAATGTTGTCAAAGATAGTTTCTAGATGACCGAAGTTTCTGCCACGCAAAATTCTAACTGGAGAGTATGATTGATGACTCTTGGCTATGGATGTGTCCCATTGAAGAATATGAATTATGATATACCCAGGGGATGGGAGAAAACCAGGGACAATGAATGATGTGTCTTAGAGTCAGCTACACCCAGGCAGTGCCGGCATGTTTACTCCTAATAAATCTTCTTTAAGTTTTGGAAGTTCGTCTCGAGACTCATGATTTAAATGAGGTTAACCACTGGAGCCCTGACACCGGCATCTATTAATGATGGTTGTGGCATCCTGGGAGCCTGGAATTGTCATTTGCAACCTTGCTAGGGAGCTTCTGATAGCAAAGTCAATGGGCAGAACCAAGATTTATTTAGAGACTGCATGATTCACTTAACAATTGTAATGATTCGCTTAACAACCACAGCAAAAAAGTCATAAAATAGGGCATGAGTCCCTTAACAGCTGCCTTGCTTAGTAATAAAAATTTGGAGCTCAATTATGATGATAAATCAAGGACTACCTGTATTGTATTCAAAATAAATATTTAAAAATATTCTAGATTTTATTTAAAAAATTCAGCTCTAGATGTCAAGCTTCACAAGGTGCTGTTGCAACTATTATCTCTTTTCAGCTTGCCAATGAACTATGGGGTAGATAGAATATTGATTCCAGACATCAAGATGCCAGCTGTGGGAGCCAAGGATGTTTTGGCAAGTGTTTATCAGAACCAAAAGAACTTCTCACAACAATACCAGGAGCCTCCATTGGACAATGTGTCCTCATCTAATGGGGAGAGAAGACTGGAACTTTAACTATGTAGGTTTGCGTGGGAAATAGTTAGATCTGGTTTTGCCCTCATCTTTACCAATATGATGTATTCAATAAAGTTTTACATGAAGAGATTGGATCGTCTCAGCCGTGCTTGCTTTGGTTAGGTTCATCAGCTTGGAACGTTGACAATAGATGTATAAGAATTATAGAGTCAATCTCAGGATATTGCTACTTTCCAGATCTTTCAGTAGCAAAATGTGCCTTTATTTTTCAATTTCAGTTAATAATTTTTCCTGTTATTACTGAATCATCCTACAATCTGTTAGTTTTGTTTGTATAGACAAATTTCATGTATGTGAATGGTATTTTCATGCAGGGAGAGGAGAAGAGGGGAGAGGGAGGGAGGGAGTTGAGGGAGGGAGGGAGAGAGAGAGACAGAGCGAGAGAGAGAGAGAGAGAGAGAGACAGAGACAGAGACAGAGACAGAGAGAGAGTGTCCATAACTCAGTGTTGGAACATATATATTGTGATGCAATGTTTCCAGACTTAGAAAAATAGAGCCATAATACACAACTAAATAGACCAGTTATTGAATACGGTATAAAGCAGCTTCAACATTTGCTGAATGTTATGTATGTAGGTTTGAATGCTATTGGTTTATTTTGAACTGCTCTTGTAAAATGTCAAATGGGATTGGTTTAAATAGTGCGGGAAAAACCCTGCACTCTGATTGGCTGGCAACTACGGCTGCTGGCTATAAGAAGCAGCCGTAGCCCAGCCAAGTCGCGTCCATTCGAGCTGTAGTCACTTAATAAACTCTTCACTGAAGCTCTTCGCGTCTGACTCTTCATGCAAACATAACACTGGCGATGAAGGTGGGATTTCCCTGAAGAAGAGACGACGCAGAAGACAAGCAGAAGAGCGAGATGGCTGCGCTGAACACCCCCCCAGCCCCGTTCGATCCGGTGGCAGAAGACTGGGAATCGTATGCGGATCGCTTCCAAATGTATTTGGAAGGAAAAGACCTCGCCGATATCCCCGAGAAGCAGAAGAGGGCGGTATTTCTCACGCACTGCGGTCCAGCAGTCTTCAAGATGGCGAAGGCATTGGCGGGAGCTGCAGACTTGAAGGTAATGGAATGGCCTGATTTAGAAAAGCTTTTAAGAGCCCATTACGCCCCACAAGTATCGTGCCTCATTAAGAGACACGAATTCTATCGTCGGGATCAAGGAGAAAGCGAAAATGTTAATGACTTCGTGGCAAGTTTAAGGGACATTGGGGGTGCTTGTGAGTTTACCAACTTAGAAGAGGCCATGCGTGATCGGTTTGTTCTAGGCCTTAAAGATAAGGTCTTAGAGCAAATTACTAATGAAACCTAAGATCACGTTTAAGGAGGCCATAGAGGAAGCTGTTTCAGCGGAAGCCACCAAGTCCTCAGCAGCAGCCATGAAGAAAATTAACAAGGCCTCAAGCCATTCTGATGTGGAAAAGTCCACAACAACCCATTGCGAGCAAATAGATTCTGATTCAGACTGTAGTGAGGTGGAGGAAGGAATTTATAGACTCAGAATGGAGAAGAAAAGGAAAGAACTTGGAAGAAAGAGGCAAGAATTTTACTGCAGAGGCTGGGGGGGGCACCCCTGCACTGAATGCAAGTTTTTAGACACCATCTGCCTACGTTGTGAGAAAAGAGGTCACCTAGCAAGAGTCTGCAAATCATCCAGAACTCCACCTAGTAGGAAGAAATTTCCTGAGAAAGAATTCAAGCCCAACAACTTCAGTGAGAAAATGGGGCACAACTCAGAAGCAAATGGGAAGAATGAAACTCATCAAACAGTCACCATTGGTTATTCTTCACCTTTGAGAAGCAAAAAAGTACATGTGAAGGTATTCATTGAAGGAAGGCCTTGCCAAATGGAAGGGGACTCAGGCTCCTATTTATCTATGGTGTCATGGGACACTATTCACAGGCTACTTCCCAACATTCAGAAGAAACATTTCCAGAAGCAAGCACTGACTCTTAAAGACTACCAAGGGAACAAGATTCCAGTAGTTGGAACAAGAGAATTCAACGTGAAGTTTAAAGGCTACACCAAATGTTTGCCCCTGACCATCGTGGAGAAGGATCGCCCAAGCTTGCTGGGACTTGAGTGGTTCAATCCACTAGACATCGAGGTGACTGGCATCAATCACGTGAGCAACTCTGAATGGGAGGAGGCCTTGAAGTCTGAGTTTCCAGAGGTCTTCAGCAACGGATTGGGAAAGTATATGGGGACCCCTATCACTTTCAACCTAGACCCCAAGGTGCCCCCAATTTGTTTAAAGCCCAGAAGGGTCCCATTTGCTTTAAAGGAAAAAATTGATGCACAATTAGACAAATTAATAGCTTAAGGGGTTTTAGAGCCCACTGACCACTCCAGATGGGAGACACCCATAGTCACACCAGTCATGACTGATGGGTCAGTAAGAATCTGTGGAGACTATAAGGGGACACTGAACCATGCGCTGCAGCAGAGCGCATACCCAGTACCAGTTGTGCATCATCTGCTACATTCAGTTGGCAGGGGTACAGTCTTTGCCAAATTGGATCTGGCCCAGGCATATCAACAACTAACATGCCCATGCCCTTGTTACCTCTAGGCTCGACTACTGCAACGCTCTCTATTTGGGACTGCCCTTGCATACCATCCGGATTGCAGCTGGTGCAGAAGCGCGGTGGTGATGGGAGTTTTCTCCCACCCCCCTCCTGCGCTGCCTTCATTGGTTGCTGTTGCGCTCCGGTGAGATTCAAGGTTTTGGTATAACATACAAAGTCCTTCATGACATGGGTCCTCAATACTTAAGGGAGCGTCTTCTTCCAATATCAAATACCGTCGCCCTGAGCCCATAGGCAAGGACTCCTCGGGTCCGTTGCCAACCGGCTGGCGGTTCCCGACAACGAGCCTTTTCTGGGACCCCGACTCTGGAACCAACTGCCTTTGGGGCTGTTGGCCCCGATCTCCGCACCTTTTCGCAGAGTTAAAGACCTGGTTGTTTGACCAACCCTGAGACCCCTTTGGGGAGGGATGGTTTTGGTTTTATAGTGTTTGAACTATAATTTAATTTAATTGTTTTAAGTATTTATTGTTCCTGTTTTAGTTTCCGAGTCTTCGGAGATGGGGGCGCATATAATTCAAATAATAAATAAATAAATAAATAACAGTTGATGATGCCACTGCAGAGGCCCAAACCATTGTGACTCATAGAGGTGCTTTCAAATGTAAAAGGTTACAATTTGGAGTAAGCGTGGCACCAGGCATCTTTCAAAGCCTTATGGAAAGAATGCTCCAAGGACTGCCAGGGTAGTGCCTTACTTTGATGATGTGTTAATCTCTGCTGAAAATGACACTCAGTTACAAGAAAGACTCAGAGAAGTCCTTACCAGATTCAGGAAAGCGGGGTTAAGAGTCAAGGAAGAAAAATGCACTCTTAAAACTGACAAGGTTGAGTTCCTGGGCTACATGATTGACAAGCATGGCATCCACCCTACAGATGCCAAGGTTAAAGCAATCAAAGAAGCCCCTAGACCTAAATGCAAAACAGATTTGCAAGCTTTCCTTGGACTCATTAACTTTTATCACATGTTCCTACCTCAGAAGGCAACCATTGCTGAACCATTGCACAGATTACTTGATAAGAAGTCTGTTTGGGTCTGGGCCAGGAAGGAACAATCAGCATTTAACAGTATTAAAAGACTAATCACGTCTGATGCTGTACTGATACAGTTCTCTGAGAATTTGCCTGTTGTACTGACTTGTGATGCATCCCCTTTTGGAGGGGGGGGGTTGAGCCACAGGCTTCCCAGTGGGAGAGAAGCCCCTATTGCATTTTACTCTCGCACTTTGACCAGGACAGAGAGGAATTACAGCCAATTGGACAAGGAGGCATTGGCAATTGTTGCAGCTGTTAAGAAATTTCATGAATATCTGTATGGGAGAACATTTACCATTGTTACAGATCACAAACCTTTGTTAGGCATTGTGGCAGGAGACAAACCTACACCTACTATCCTGTCACCAAGAATGCTGAGGTGGACTGAATTTCTTGCTGCTTATTCATACAAACTTATCCACAAGCCTGGCAAGGACATTAGACATGCTGATGCACTGAGTTGCCCACTGCCTTGCCACAAGGAGGACTTTGAACCTGAAACACACACCTTTTTCCTAGAAACTGTTGCCAAGCTTCCAGTTCATGCTGCTGAAATTGCCAGAGAGACTGCCAAAGACACTGTGTTGGCTCCTGTTATAGGCTGGATTAAGAAAGGTTGGCCTCTTCAAGATCTACCTCACCTTGCCCAACCTTTTAAGTCCAGGCAAACTGAATTATCTGTATTAAGAGGATGTATTTTGTGGGGTAACAGGGTGGTTATTCCTGCAAAACTGCAAAGAGAGGTTTTGGAAATGTTACATGAGGGTCATCCTGGTATTGTAAGGATGAAGGGATTGGCCAGGAGTTATGTATGGTGGCCAGGTATTGACAAAATGGTTGAAAACTGGGTTGCATCTTGTCCCAACTGTCAGGTAGTCAGGCCTGCACCACCTCTCGCCACCCCCCCAGGAATGGGAATGTCCTAGGGGCCCATGGTCCAGATTCACATTGATTTTGCTGGCCCTACCAGAGGCACACCTTTCTTATTATAGTAGATGCATATTCCAAATGGCTAGAGGTACTTCCCATGGCATCCACCACAACTGATGCTGTCATCAAGCAGCTCAGAAAACTCTTTGTAACCCACGGGTTACCTGATGTTCTTGTCTCTGACAATGGCCCTCAATTTACATCCAACCTCTTTGAATCCTATTTAGCACAACAGGGTATCAGACATGCCCTTACTGCCCCTGGGCACCCTTTGGCTAACGGTCGGCTGAACGCATGGTGCGTTTTACCAAGGAGAAGCTTCAGCAACTGGGTCCTGGGGACATCACTGAGAAAGTAATAACTTATCCCCAGCAGAGTTGTTGATGGGTAGGAAACTTAGGTCTTCCCTTGACCGCCTTCATCCCACTTCACACCCAACGCACCACTAGATTCCACTTCCAAAGTTCGCACATTCAGTGTGGGTGATTCTGTTTATGCTAAGAACCTCATAGGTGAACCTTTGTGGATTCCTGCTGAGATAACTCAGATCACAGGCCCTCGTTCTTACAGGGTGCAAACAGAGGATGGACTCCTCTGGAGCAGGCACATTGATCAACTTAGATCCAGGTTCTCTCAGGAACATCGCCCTTGTCTCTCTCTAGTTCCCTCACCTGATGTCAATTCTAGGGGAAGGGGAGGAACAGGAGGAAAATCAGCAAGCAAGAATCAACCCCATGTGTAACGAGCCATTACGACAGGAACCATTCCAAAACCTGTCACAATGCCAAAATCCATCCTTAGAAGTGGAAGATTGCACATCACTACCTGATTTGGGTGCTGACATTGGGCTGGAGATGGGTTGGGAGAGAGACCAGATTCTAACAGTCAAACAGGGTCTTCTTTCACAGGAAGTCCCAATGGGGAAATGTCAGCAGACACATTTCCTCTCTCACTGGGTGAGAATGTTAAAACTTCTGAACCACGAAGGTCTCAACGTGCATAAGAGCCCCACCTATTTAAAAGAATACATTAGATAGGTTGGGGTTTGGTATGGACTGAACCTAGTGGGGAGGGGTGTTATGTATGTAGGTTTGAATGTTATTGGTTTATTTTGAACTGTTCTTGTAAAATGTCAAATGGGATTGGTTTAAATAGTGCGGGAAAAACCCTGCACTCTGATTGGCTGGCAACTACGGCTGCTGGCTGTAAGAAGCAGTAGCCCAGCCAAGTCGGGTCCATTTGAGCTGTAGTCAATAAACTCTTTACTGAAGCTCTTCGCGTCTTACTCTTCATGCAAACATAACACTGAATGTAAAAGATACAAAGTAGAAACAGCTGTGTTATGTGTTTTCTGATCCGAGAACTTGAAATCGTTATGCATCACTGTTTGTCTAGCAGCAATCTGCTCAACCGGAACTTCTGAGGCTTCTTTCTTTGGGTCAGACTGTCTCAAAACACGTTATTGAAATTAGCCTTTTCTCCTTTGGGTTTTGGCAGCTGCATTGCAATCCAATTCCTGTTGGTGCTATAAAACAGAGCAGAACAAGAACTCTGTGCCTGTCATATGGATTTTGTGGCATATGGTTTTTAGTAGCCTGGCCTGGTTGTGCTGGTGGGAGTTAGTAAAGAGAACAAGAAAAAGGTGTGTGTGTGGGGGAGAAAGCTCATTTCTGGCCTTGCAGGGCAGCTGTGCTGTCACAAACCAGACAAAGTGACCTGGCCGCTAACCAAGGTGGTTGTGGGAGATGTCAACATAGTAATCCTATTGCTCCAGCCTGATATTCAAATGTGGGAGGACATTCACCTCCTATGTTTCTCCAGGGACAGGGTGACTGTTTGACCTAAAAATTGGAGAGACGGGAGGGAGAGAGACTACAAAAGGGAGTGTCTAAAGAGAAAAGTTGGAGAACGAACCTGCATGAATGCGTAGAGCAGTTGATGCTTCCTGGTCAGGGGAAGAAGAAGAAAGGTCCATAGGTAGCTTCCCTGGAAGAATGAAAGAGGATATCTTCACCCAAGACAGGAAAGATGGAGCCACCTGGCTGCAGACAGCATCTTCGCCTTTCCAAGGCCCAAGGTGGAAAGGAGAAGTTTGTTGGTCATTGCCAAATGCTAGTCTCTGGGGAAGGGCTGGGCAGAAGAACATGAGAGAGGTTCTTCCCTCAGTGAAGAAGCAGTGGGTGTTTGGCTGAGCAGATCCAGGAAAAAGTCAACTTGTGCTGAGCAAACTACAGTAAATCCAGCTGTTCCTTTCTTCTCTCTTGATAAGCCAGAAACAAGGGGGACGAGATGGGGTAAAAGTGGGAGAGCAAGACAGCTAGGGGGCACATAGTCTCTGGGAGAAAGACCTAGGATGCTGCTTGACACTGAGTGAACCTCAGGATTGTATTGTATATACCTAGGAAATATCGTTGTAAATAACTTCGTACAGGTAGTCAGGTACGACCACAATTGAACCCAAAATTTCTGTTGCCAAGCAAGACAACAGAATTGCCAAGCAAGATAACAGTCATTTTAAGTGGAATTTTGTCCTAGTTTAGGACCTTTCTTGCCACATTTGTTCAGTGAATCACTGCAGTTGTTAAGTTAATAACAGTTTGTAAAGTGAATCTGGCTTTGTTTTCAGAAAGTTGCAAGAGGTGATCACAGGACACTGCAACTGACATAAATTTGAGGCGTGACCAAGTGTCTGAATGTTGATCATGTGACCCTGGGAGGTTTAAATGGTTGTAACTACGTGTTTCCGAAATAAACCTACCCAAAGTAAGACCTAGCACTATTTTCTAACCTGCTCTAATATAAGACTACCCCAAATAAGACCCAGTGTGTTTGAGAAATATAAGACAGTGTCTTTATCGGGAAACATGAAAATGTCATAATTCACGTTTTCAGGGCTTTTCTAACTGAATGGTCACTAAATGAAAAGCTGTAAGTTGAGGCCTACCGGTAAATATAAAAAGCATAAAAGCCTCCTTGACTATCTTTCATTGCCAAAATTAAGCTTCTTCCTTTTCTCACCCCAAGTGTTGATTACTGCTAGCACCCAGAGATAGTATTCAGCAGGTTCTGACCAGTTCTGGAGAAATTTTGAGTAGTTCAGAGAACCAGCAAATACCACCTTTGACTGGAGATTTTACAGTATCTTTCCCCTGC
The DNA here is from genome assembly GCA_009733165.1 of Naja naja. Taxonomy (NCBI): domain Eukaryota; kingdom Metazoa; phylum Chordata; class Lepidosauria; order Squamata; family Elapidae; genus Naja; species Naja naja. Next base: position 86,993,531 of record CM019148.1, on the reverse strand, counting down.
CATGCCCACCAAGCCACGCCCCAAAGCACAGGTAAAAATTGAATCCCACCACTGCTAGCACCCTACAGCCATGCCATGCCACAAAACACTACATGCCATAGGTCTAAAACTCCAATATAATGAACAAATATATTGTGCTAACAGCCGAGTGTGATTTCTTCACTTGTTTTTTCTTTGTCTGAATTAGAGAAGGGTTTGTCTGAGTTGTTTTCTCAAATTAACTTCTTGAAAAGACTCCAGCCCCACTTCTCTGATCATTGTTTTGATAGTGGCTTCCTCTTGTCCTTCAAGGCCATTCCTATTCCTGTGCATCTTCCCTCACCTTCATTTGGCCTCTCTGGGAATGATGGGATTTTTAATCGAATGTATCTGGAAGATGGCAGCTTGAGGAATGTTGACCTAGGTTCATAATTTGATTATCATAGATCTCTGCATTAAATAGCATGTTTTGGGATTTCTACAGGACTGTTTAAGCCAACATCTTTTGAGAATTGACACTCACAGAATGAATAACAGGAAAGAACATCTGGTAATAGCAACTGTAAGAGAGTGAAATCATCTTTTGGAGGACAGACACTGCTAAAAATTATCTGTGACCATATATGGTCCCTTTTCTCAGATATTACCCAAACAGCCTTATTATAATGTTTGATGTTTGTCATATGTTTTCCAGCTGGGTAATTTAACTCCAGTGTTTTAAAAAAAAATAAAATCAATCATTTAAACCTCAAAGAAAATATTGTCCTTTTCCAAAATAATAAATTGTGAACTGATCAGAAATTAATGCCAAAATTATTTGTGCACTGCAGGTAGTTAGAATAAATTAATAAGCTGGGAAATGTGAGGTCAGTTTAATTTGATAGAGCAATTTCAGAGAGGCTAATGTAACCTTTTAGTCTACAAAGGAACATTTATGCTAATATGTCTGATTAGCAAACACACACAAACAAATAAATATGATTCAAAGTGCATTTCAGAAAAGCAAGAAGAATAAACAAGCAATCACCATCATCTGATCATCCTCATATTGAGTCTTGTGAGTGTCTAGAGTCACCTTTGGTGAGATGGACAGCATAACAAATTCAATAAATAACCAAAAAAAGAAAACCCAAAACCTCACTCTAAAGGTATCATTACTGAAAACCTGCAGAAAAATGAAGTATAAGGTATTACTCCTTAATAATTGCTTATAATAGTAGCTCTTTTTAAAAAAAAATCATTCTGATGCAATCAATGTGATGGTTGCATAGATTTGTACTGAAAAAAAAGTGAATGGACAACTACAAAATGTGTTTTCAGAACATCGTATGTTGACTTGCAAAAGATACTTTTCCTGGAAGAGTCCAAAAGTGAAATGCAAGATTCCTACTGGGATTAGAAATCCAAAGAAATGAAAGCCAGAAAACATCCGTCCAAGTAGTGCAAAGAAATGTAGTGCCAATTTCATAGTTGGAATTCATACAATCAGATTGCCCTCAACCCAGTAGAGACTGGTTGTTTAGAGAACTCCTTCCAGAATGAAACAAGACAGGAAGCTGCTTTCAAAATAAGTTGGCGCGGATTGAGAACAATGATGAGCTTTGGTCTTCTACACAACCCATTAATGTGATATCTTCATGCAGGGACAAACAAGGAATGAATTAAGCCTCCAGGCTTTGCACCAGCACATCTAACTAACAAAGATAGTCATTCTGGTCTCAGGTCTATGACTGTAATAAACTAAATTGATTAATTGACTGTCAATTTTAAATGAATGGTGCTGTTGTTGGAAATAATAACATTGGATCAGATGTTCACTACTCCTTTCTGACTCTCTGTTCAGGAATTTCTAACCTCTATCCATATTAATAGAGAAGAATCCCTTTAGATAACAAAAGCTAAGCAAGAGCACTGAATTTCCTCAGAAGAAACCAGTATTATACTCTGCCAACAAATTGTGCTTCTGAACAATCTGGCTCCAACCCAACCCTGAATATCTTCATTCCTAGGGCAAAACTACAGGAAATGTGGTAGGATACCAGGACAAGCCAAACAACCAATGTGGAACCCTTGACTCTCCAGCATCTGGGAACATGGGAGATTTCAGTGAATAGAATGAAGTAATAGTAGCCAGCTTGTCAAGGGGATTACCCAAATGTTTCAAACCATTTTTAACCACTATAATAACAAGCTTTCAAAATGCAAAGCCTTCCCGTTTCATTATATCCGATGACAGACTTGAAATCTTCAGAAGCAGAAAGCCAAAGGTTTAATTAATTTGAGAATGAAACCTTATATTGATTCACTGAGAAATAAATTCCACAGAATGTAGCTTGGTGCCCTGTAGAGCAGGGGGTTTTCAACTTTTTTGGCACCAGGGACCAGTTTTGTGGAAGACAATTTTTCCACAGACCACGGGGTGGGGTGCGGGGGTGGAAGGAGAATTCTACAACCTAGATCCCACATTTGTGCAATTTTGCTCACCATTCCATTCTCCAGCTGTGTGGCCTGGTTCCTAACAGGCCACAGACCAGTACCAGTTCATGGTCGGGGGTTGGGGATCCCTGCTTTAGAATAAATCAGCATAGGATTGCAGTCTTATTAAAATAGATTTAGATGCCACATCCAGGGAAGATCAGAACTGTAGCAAGACTCAGTCTGTAGATATTCTCAGTCATCCAGGTCATGGTTGTCCCAAAGGTGCTTTTTCAGGAGACAACTGGACTTTATTCCCCTTTTTTTTTCTTTGAAGACATTTAACTTCTCATCCAAGAAACTTCTTCAGCTCTGACAGGACAGGGACACACACAGTATACACACACACACACACACACATATATTTCATAGAATTCTTTATTGGCCAAGTGTGCATAAGCTCTCAGTGTACATAAAAATATAAGTGATGAATCATGATTATAGTCATCATAAATACATGAATCATGAATCATAAGATACAACATTTAGTGATAGTCATAGGATACTAAATAAGGAATCAAAATCATGCTAGGAACCTAAATAAAACAGCATAAATCTAAAGATATAAGCAACAAGGTTATAGTCATAAGTAGAAAAGCAACAAGGTTATAGTCATAAGTAGAAAAGAAGATAGATAATAGGAAGGATGAGAAGAATAATAGTAATACAGTCTTAGTAAATACTTTGACAGTTTTGTGGGAATTAGTTGTTTAGCAAAATGATGGCATGTGGGAAAAACTGTCCTTGTGTCTAATTGTTCTGGTGTGCAGTGTTCTATAATATCGCTAAGGGTAGAAATTGAAACAATTTAACTTGAATTTAACAATTTGATATATGTATTGTAGTTGACTTTGTTTTGGAATTGCATAAACATACATTTAGAAGAATCATTAACTTCATTTAACTTTTCCTAATGTAAGTTAATTTTGATTCTACTTATTATTTTAAATATTTTATCCATCCATCCAGAGATGTGTGTCAAGTACCCTTCTTCAAGCCAAGATTTCTTATTTGTTGTTATATTTATATAGCTTATATTTATAATGAAGAAATAGTTTTTGAAATGTTTTAGATTGATGGAAACAATGATGCATATTATGTAAAGATTTTTCATCCTCCCCAAAGGTGGAAAGTGTTAAGTTTGCATGAAGAGTCAGACGAAGAGCTTCAGTGAAGAGTTTATTAAGTGACTACAGCTCGAATGGACCCGACTTCTTGCTACGGCTGCTTCTTATAGCCAGCAGTTAGTTGCCAGCCAATCAGAGTGCAAGGCCAGACTATTTAAATCAATCCTATTTGACATTTTACAAGAACAATTCAAACTAAACCAATGACATTCAAACCTACATACATAACACCCTCCCCACTAGGTTCAGTCCATACCAAACCCCAACCTATCTAATGTATTCTTTTAAATAGGTGGGGCTCTTGCGTGCATGCTTGAGACCTTCATGGTTCAGAAGTTTTAACATCTCACCCAGTGGGAGAGGAAATGTGTCTGCTGACATTTCCCCATGGGACTTCCTGTGAAAGAAGACCCTGTTTGATTGTTAGAATCTGGTCTCTCCTCCCAACCCATCTCCAGCCCAATGTCAGCAAGTCAAGTGATGTGCAATCTTCCACTTCTAAGGATGGATTTTGGCATTGTGACAGGTTTTGGAATGGTTCCTGTGTAATGGCTCACACATGGGGTTGATTCTTGCTTGCTGATTTCCTCCTGTTCCTCCCCTTCCCCTAGAATTGACATCAGGTGAGGGAACTAGAGAGGAACAAGGATGTTCCTGAGAGAACCTGGATCTAAGTTGATCAATGTGCCTGCTCCAGAGGAGTCCATCCTGTTTGCACCCTGTAAGAACGAGGGCCTGTGATCTGAGTTATCTCAGAAGGAATCCACAAAGGTTCACCTATAAGGTTCTTAGCATAAACAGAATCACCCACACTGAATGTGCAAACTTTGGAAGTGGAATCTAGTGGTGCTGGGTGCGAAGTGGGATGAAGGCGTCAAGGGAAGACCTAAGTTTCCTACCCATCAACAAATCTGCTGGGGATAAGTTATTAGATGGGTTAGGAGTGATGTGCTGAACACTGAGTTTTTCAACTTTCTCAGTGATGTCCCCAGGACCCAGTTGCTGAAGCTTCTCCTTGGTAAAACGTACCTGCTGCTCAGCCCAGCCATTAGCCAAAGGGTGCCCAGGGGCAGTAAGGGCATGTCTGATACCCTGTTGTGCTAAATAGGATTCAAAAGGTTGGATGTAAATTGAGGGCCATTGTCAGAGACAAGAACATCAGGTAACCCGTGGGTTACAAAAGTTTTTGAGCTGTTTGATGACAGCATCAGTTGTGGTGGATGCCATGGGATTACCTCTAGCCATTTGGAATATGCATCTACTATAATAACAAAGGTGTGCCGCTGGTAGGCAGCAAAATCAATGTGAATCCTGGACCACGGGCCCCTAGGACATTCCCATTCCTGGGGGTGGTGAGAGGTGCAGCAGGCCTGACTACCTGACAGTTGGGACAAGATGATGCAACCAGTTTTCAACCATTTTGTCAATACCTGGCCACCATACATAACTCCTGGCCAATCCTTCATCCTTACAATACCAGGATGACCCTCATATAACATTTCCAAAACTCTTGCAGTTTTGCAGGAATAACCACCCTGTTACCCCCACAAATACATCCCAAATACAGATATTCAGTTTTCCTGACTTAAAATTGGGCAAGGTGAGGTAGATCTATGCCACCTTAATCCAGCCTATAACAGGAGCCAACACAGTGTCTTTGGCAGTCTCTCTATTTCAGCAGCATGAACTGGAAGCAGGCAACAGTTTCTAGGAAAAGGTGTATTTCAGGTTCAAAGTCCTCCCTGGCAAGGAGTGGGCAACGACTCAGTGATCAGCATGTCCATGTCCTGCCAGGCTTGTGGATAAGCTTGTATGAATAAGCAGCAAATTCAGTCCACCTCAGCATTCTTGGTGACAGGATAGGTGTGGTTTGTCTCTGCCACAATGCCTAAGGTTGGTGATCTGTAACAATGGTAAATGTTCTCTCCACATATTCATGAAATTTTTAATGCTGCAAATTGCCAATGCCTTTGTCCAATTGGCTGTAATTCCTCTCTGCCCTGGTCAAAGTGTGAGAGTAATGCAATAGGGGCTTCCTTCCACTGGGAAGCCTGTGGCTCAAAACCCCCACTCCAAAAGGGGATGCATCACAAGTCAGAACAACAGGCAAATTCTCGAATTGTATCAATACAGCATCAGATGATTAGTCTCTTAATACTGTTAAATGCTGATTGTTCCTTCCTCCCCAGATCCAACAGCTTTTTTATCAAGCAGACGTAAAGGTTCAGCAATAGATGCCTTTGGTGAAACATGATAAAAGTAATGAGTCCAGGAAGGCTTGCAAATCTGTTTTGCATTTAGGTTTAGGGTTTTTGATAGTTTAACTTTGCAATAGTGTATGCCATGCTTGTCAATCTGTAGCCAGAACTAAACCTGTCTGTGTTTAAGTGTGCATTTGTCTTCCTTGACTTAACCCTGCTTTTCTGAATCTGGTAAGGACTCTGAGTCTCTTTCTTGAAGCTGAGTGTCATTTTCAGCAGAGATTACA
>CM019148.1:86968648-86986462 GCA_009733165.1 Naja naja | reverse complement strand
AACAGTTGATGATGCCACTGCAGAGGCCCAAACCATTGTGACTCATAGAGGTGCTTCAAATGTAAAGGTTACAATTTGGAGTAAGCGTGGCACCAGGCATCTTTCAAAGCCTTATGGAAAATGCTCCAAGGACTGCCAGGGGTAGTGCCTTACTTTGATGATGTGTTAATCTCTGCTGAAAATGACACTCAGTTACAAGAAAGACTGAGAAGTCTTACCAGATTCAGGAAAGCGGGGTTAAAGTCAAGGAAGAAAAATGCACTCTTAAAACTGACAAGGTTGAGTTCCTGGGCTACATGATTGACAAGCATGGCATCCACCCTACAGATGCCAAGGTTAAAGCAATCAAAGAAGCCCCTAGACCTAAATGCAAAACAGATTTGCAAGCTTTCCTTGGACTCATTAACTTTTATCACATGTTCCTACCTCAGAAGGCAACCATTGCTGAACCATTGCACAGATTACTTGATAAAAGTCTGTTTGGGTCTGGGGCAGGAAGGAACAATCAGCATTTAACAGTATTAAAGACAATCATCGTCTGATGCTGTACTGATACAGTTCTCTGAGAATTTGCCTGTTGTACTGACTTGTGATGCATCCCCTTTTGGAGGGGGGTTGAGCCACAGGCTTGTGGGAGAAAGCCCCTATTGCATTTACTCTCGCACTTTGACCAAACAGAGGAATTACAGCCAATGGACAAGGCATTGGCAATTGTTGCAGCTGTTAAGAAATTTCATGAATATCTGTATGGGAGAACATTTACCATTGTTACAGATCACAAACCTTTGTTAGGCATTGTGGCAGGAGACAAACCTACACCTACTATCCTGTCACCAAGAATGCTGAGGTGGACTGAATTTCTTGCTGCTTATTCATACAAACTTATCCACAAGCCTGGCAAGGACATTGGACATGCTGATGCACTGAGTCGTTGCCCACTTTGCCACAAGGAGGACTTTGAACCTGAAACACACTTTTTCCTAGAAACTGTTGCCAAGCTTCCAGTTCATGCTGCTGAAATTGCCAGAGAGACTGCCAAAGACACTGTGTTGGCTCCTGTTATAGGCTGGATTAAGAAAGGTTGGCCTCTTCAAGATCTACCTCACCTTGCCCAACCTTTTAAGTCCAGGCAAACTGAATTATCTGTATTAAGAGGATGTATTTTGTGGGGTAACAGGGTGGTTATTCCTGCAAAACTGCAAAGAGGTTTTGGAAATGTTACATGAGGGTCATCCTGGTATTGTAAGGATGAAGGGATTGGCCAGGAGTTATGTATGGTGGCCAGGTATTGACAAAATGGTTGAAAACTGGGTTGCATCTTGTCCCAACTGTCAGGTAGTCAGGCCTGCACCACTCTCGCCACCCCCAGGAATGGGAATGTCCTAGGGGCCCATGGTCCAGATTCACATTGATTTTGCTGGCCCTACCAGAGGGCACACCTTTCTTATTATAGTAGATGCATATTCCAAATGGCTAGAGGTACTTCCCATGGCATCCACCACAACTGATGCTGTCATCAAGCAGCTCAGAAAACTCTTTGTAACCCACGGGTTACCTGATGTTCTTGTCTCTGACAATGGCCCTCAATTTACATCCAACCTCTTTGAATCCTATTTAGCACAACAGGGTATCAGACATGCCCTTACTGCCCCTGGGCACCCTTTGGCTAACGGTCGGGCTGAACGCATGGTACGTTTTACCAAGGAGAAGCTTCAGCAACTGGGTCCTGGGGACATCACTGAGAAAGTAATAACTTATCCCCAGCAGAGTTGTTGATGGGTAGGAAACTTAGGTCTTCCCTTGACCGCCTTCATCCCACTTACGCACACCACTAGATTCCACTTCCAAAGTTCGCACATTCAGTGTGGGTGATTCTGTTTATGCTAAGAACCTCATAGGTGAACCTTTGTGGATTCCTGCTGAGATAACTCAGATCACAGGCCCTCGTTCTTACAGGGTGCAAACAGAGGATGGACTCCTCTGGAGCAGGCACATTGATCAACTTAGATCCAGGTTCTCTCAGGAACATCGCCCTTGTCTCTCTCTAGTTCCCTCACCTGATGTCAATTCTAGGGGGGAAGGGGAGGAACAGGAGGAAAATCAGCAAGCAAGAATCAACCCCATGTGTAACGAGCCATTACGACAGGAACCATTCCAAAACCTGTCACAATGCCAAAATCCATCCTTAGAAGTGGAAGATTGCACATCACTACCTGATTTGGGTGCTGACATTGGGCTGGAGATGGGTTGGGAGGAGAGACCAGATTCTAACAGTCAAACAGGGTCTTCTTTCACAGGAAGTCCCAATGGGAAATGTCAGCAGACACATTTCCTCTCTCACTGGGTGAATGTTAAAACTTCTGAACCACGAAGGTCTCAAGCGCACATGAGAGCCCCACCTATTTAAAAGAATACATTAGATAGGTTGGGGTTTGGTATGGACTGAACCTAGTGGGGAGGGTGTTATGTATGTAGGTTTGAATGTTATTGGTTTATTTTGAACTGTTCTTGTAAAATGTCAAATGGGATTGGTTTAAATAGTGGGAAAAACCCTGCACTCTGATTGGCTGGCACACGGCTGCTGGCTATAAAAGCAGCCGTAGCCCAGCCAAGTCGGGTCCATTTGAACTGTAGTCAATAAACTCTTTACTGAAGCTCTTCGCGTCTACTCTTCATGCAAACATAACACTGAATGTAAAAGATACAAAGTAGAAACAGCTGTGTTATGTGTTTTTTCTGATCCCGAGAACTTGAAATCGTTATGCATCACTGTTTGTCTAGCAGCAATCTGCTCAACCGGAACTTCTGAGGCTTCTTTCTTTGGGTCAGACTGTCTCAAAACACGTTATTGAAATTAGCCTTTTCTCCTTTGGGTTTTGGCAGCTGCATTGCAATCCAATTCCTGTTGGTGCTATAAAACAGAGCAGAACAAGAACTCTGTCCCTGTCATATGGATTTTGTGGCATATGATTTTTAGTAGCCTGGCCTGGTTGTGCTGGTGGGAGTTAGTAAAGAGAACAAGAAAAAGGGTGTGTGTGTGGGGGGGGGGGAGAAAGCTCATTTCTGGCCTTGCAGGGCAGCTGTGCTGTCACAAACCAGACAAAGTGACCTGGCCGCTAACCAAGGTGGTTGTGGGAGATGTCAACATAGTAATCCTATTGCTCCAGCCTGATATTCAAATGTGGGAGGACATTCACCTCCTATGTTTCTCCAGGGGCAGGATGACTGTTTGACCTAAAAATTGGAGAGACGGGAGAGAGAGACTACAAAGGGAGTGTCTGAAGAGAAAAGTTGGAGAACGAACCTGCATGAATGCGTAGAGCAGTTGATGCTTCCTGGTCAGGGGAAGGAGAAGAAAGGTCCATAGGTAGCTTCCCTGGAAGAATGAAAGAGGATATCTTCACCCAAGACAGGAAAGATGGAGCCACCTGGCTGCAGACAGCATCTTCGCCTTTCCAAGGCCCAAGGTGGAAAGGAGAAGTTTGTTGGTCATTGCCAAATGCTAGTCTCTGGGGAAGGGCTGGGCAGAAGAACATGAGAGAGGTTCTTCCCTCAGTGAAGAAGCAGTGGGTGTTTGGCTGAGCAGATCCAGGAAAAAGTCAACTTGTGCTGAGCAAACTACAGTAAATCCAGCTGTTCCTTTCTTCTCCCTCTCTCTTGATAAGCCAGAAACAAGGGGGACGAGATGGGGTAAAAGTGGGGAGAGAGCAAGACAGCTAGGGGGGCACATAGTCTCTGGGAGAAAGACCTAGGATACTGCTTGACACTGAGTGAACCTCAGGATTGTATTGTATATACCTAGGAAATATGCGTTGTAAATAACTTCACCGTACAGGTAGTCAGGTACGACCACAATTGAACCCAAAATTTCTGTTGCCAAGCAAGACAACAGAATTGCCAAGCAAGATAACAGTCATTTTTAAGTGGAATTTTGTCCTAGTTTAGGACCTTTCTTGCCACATTTGTTCAGTGAATCACTGCAGTTGTTAAGTTAATAACAAGTTTGTAAAGTGAATCTGGCTTTGTTTTTCAGAAAGTTGCAAGAGGTGATCACAGGACACTGCAACTGACATAAATTTGAGGCGGTGACCAAGTGTCTGAATGTTGATCACGTGACCCTGGGGAGGTTTAAATGGTTGTAACTATGAAAAATGTCATAATTCACGTTTTTCAGGGCTTTTCTAACTTCGAATGGTCACTAAATGAAAAGCTGTAAGTTGAGGCCTACCGGTAAATATAAAAAGCATAAAAGCCTCCTTGACTATCTTTCATTGCCAAAATTAAGCTTCTTCCTTTTCTCACCCCAAGTGTTGATTACTGCTAGCACCCAGAGATAGTATTCAGCAGGTTCTGACCAGTTCTGGAGAAATTTTGAGTAGTTCAGAGAACCAGCAAATACCACCTTTGACTGGAGATTTTACAGTATCTTTCCCCTGCCATGCCCACCAAGCCACGCCCAAAGCACAGGTAGTAAAAAAATTGAATCCCACCACTGCTAGCACCCCTACAGCCATGCCATGCCACAAAACACTACATGCCATAGGTCTAAAACTCCAAATATACGGAACAAATATATTGTGCTAACAGCCGAGTGTGATTTCTTCACTCTTGTTTTTTCTTTGTCTGAATTAGAGAAGGGTTTGTCTGAGTTGTTTTTTCTTCAAACTCCACTTCTTGAAAAGACTCCAGCCCCACTTCTCTGATCATTGTTTTGATAGTGGCTTCCTCTTGTCCTTCAAGGCCATTCCTATTCCCTGTGCATCTTCCCTCACCTTCATTTGGCCTCTCTGGGAATGATGGGATTTTTAATCGAATGTATCTGGAAGATGGCAGCTTGAGGAATGTTGACCTAGGTTCATAATTTGATTATCATAGATCTCTGCATTAAATAGCATGTTTTGGGATTTCTCTACAGGACTGTTTAAGCCAACATCTTTTTGAGAATTGACACTCACAGAATGAATAACAGGAAAAGAACATCTGGTAATAGCAACTGTAAGAGAGTGAAATCATCTTTTGGAGGACAGACACTGCTAAAAAAATTATCTGTGACCATATATGGTCCCTTTTCTCACAGATATTACCCAAACAGCCTTATTATAATGTTTGATGTTTGTCATATGTTTTCCAGCTGGGTAATTTAACTCCAGTGTTTTAAACAAAATGCTCAATAAAATCAATCATTTAAACCTCAAAGAAAATATTGTCCTTTTCCAAAATAATAAATTGTGAACTGATCAGAAATTAATGCCAAAATTATTTGTGCACTGCAGGTAGTTAGAATAAATTAATAAGCTGGGAAATGTGAGGTCAGTTTAATTTGATAGAGCAATTTCAGAGAGGCTAATGTAACCTTTTAGTCTACAAAGGAACATTTATGCTAATATGTCTGATTAGCAAACACACACAAACAAATAAATATGATTCAAAGTGCATTTCAGAAAAGCAAGAAGAATAAACAAGCAATCACCATCATCTGATCATCCTCATATTGAGTCTTGTGAGTGTCTAGAGTCACCTTTGATGAGATGGACAGCATAACAAATTCAATAAATAACCAAAAAAAGAAATCCCAAAACCTCACTCTAAAGGTATCATTACTGAAAACCTGCAGAAAAATGAAGTATAAGGTATTACTCCTTAATAATTGCTTATAATAGTAGTTCTTTTTTTAAAAAAAATCATTCTGATGCAATCAATGCGTTGGTTGCATAGATTTGTACTGAGAAAAAAGTGAATGGACAACTACAAAATGTGTTTTCAGAACATCATATGTTGACTTGCAAAAGATACTTTTCCTGGAAGAGTCCAAAAGTGAAATGCAAGATTCCTACTGGGATTAGAAATCCAAAGAAATGAAAGCCAGAAAACATCCGTCCAAGTAGTGCAAAGAAATGTAGTGCCAATTTCATAGTTGGAATTCATACAATCAGATTGCCCTCAACCCAGTAGAGACTGGGTTGTTTAGAGAACTCCTTCCAGAATGAAACAAGACAGGAAGCTGCTTTCAAAATAAGTTGGCGTGGATTGAGAACAATGATGAGCTTTGGTCTTCTACACAACCCATTAATGTGATATCTTCATGCAGGGACAAACAAGGAATGAATTAAGCCTCCAGGCTTTGCACCAGCACATCTAACTAACAAAGATAGTCATTCTGGTCTCAGGTCTATGACTGTAATAAACTAAATTGATTAATTGACTGTCAATTTTAAATGAATGGTGCTGTTGTTGGAAATAATAACATTGGATCAGATGTTCACTACTCCTTTCTGACTCTCTGTTCAGGAATTTCTAACCTCTATCCATATTAATAGAGAAGAATCCCTTTAGATAACAAAAGCTAAGCAAGAGCACTGAATTTCCTCAGAAGAAACCAGTATTATACTCTGCCAACAAATTGTGCTTCTGAACAATCTGGCTCCAACCCAACCCTGAATATCTTCATTCCTAGGGCAAAACTACAGGAAATGTGGTAGGATACCAGGACAAGCCAAACAACCAATGTGGAACCCTTGACTCTCCAGCATCTGGGAACATGGGAGATTTCAGTGAATAGAATGAAGTAATAGTAGCCAGCTTGTCAAGGGGATTACCCAAATGTTTCAAACCATTTTTTTAACCACTATAATAACAAGCTTTCAAAATGCAAACCCTTCCCGTTTCATTATATCCGATGACAGACTTGAAATCTTCAGAAGCAGAAAGCCAAAGGTTTAATTAATTTGAGAATGAAACCTTATATTGATTCACTGAGAAATAAATTCCACAGAATGTAGCTTGGTGCCCTGTAGAGCAGGGGGTTTTCAACTTTTTGCCCAGTTTTGTGGAAGAAGACCAGGGTGGGGGTGGAAGGAGAATTCTACAACCTAGATCCCACATTTGTGCAATTTTGCTCACCTGCCATTCACCTCCAGTTGTGTGGCCTGGTTCCTAACAGGCCACAGACCAGTACCAGTTCATGGTCGGGGGTTGGGGATCCCTGCTTTAGAATAAATCAGCATAGGATTGCAGTCTTATTAAAATAGATTTAGATGCCACATCCAGGGAAGATCAGAACTGTAGCAAGACTCAGTCTGTAGATATTCTCAGTCATCCAGGTCATGGTTGTCCCAAAGGTGCTTTTTTCAGGAGACAACTGGACTTTATTCCCCCCCCCCTTTTTTTTTCTTTGAAGACATTTCACTTCTCATCCAAGAAACTTCTTCAGCTCTGACAGGACAGGGACACACACAGTATACACACACACACACACACACACATATATATTTCATAGAATTCTTTATTGGCCAAGTGTGCATAAGCTCTCAGTGTACATAAAATATAAGTGATGAATCATGATCATAGTCATCATAAATACATGAATCATGAATCATAAGATACAACATTTAGTGATAGTCATAGGATACTAAATAAGGAATCAAAATCATGCTAGGAACCTAAATAAAACAGCATAAATCTAAAGATATAAGCAACAAGGTTATAGTCATAAGTAGAAAAGCAACAAGGTTATAGTCATAAGTAGAAAAGAAGATAGATAATAGGAAGGATGAGAAGAATAATAGTAATACAGTCTTAGTAAATACTTTGACAGTTTTGTGGGAATTAGTTGTTTAGCAAAATGATGGCATGTGGGAAAAAACTGTCCTTGTGTCTAATTGTTCTGGTGTGCAGTGTTCTATAATATCGTTTTAAGGGTAGAAATTGAAACAATTTAACTTGAATTTAACAATTTGATATATGTATTGTAGTTGACTTTGTTTTGGAATTGCATAAACATACATTTAGAAGAATCATTAACTTCATTTAACTTTTCCTAATGTAAGTTAATTTTGATTCTACTTATTATTTTAAATATTTTATCCATCCATCCAGAGATGTGTGTCAAGTACCCTTCTTCAAGCCAAGATTTCTTATTACGATTGTTCGTTATATTTATATAGCTTATATTTATAATGAAGAAATAGTTTTTGAAATGTTTTAGATTGATGGAAACAATGATGCATATTATGTAAAGATTTTTTCATCCTCCCCAAAGGTGGAAAGTGTTAAGTTTGCATGAAGAGTCAGACGCGAAGAGCTTCAGTGAAGAGTTTATTAAGTGACTACAGCTCGAATGGACCCGACTTGGCTGGGCTACGGCTGCTTCTTATAGCCAGCAGCCGTAGTTGCCAGCCAATCAGAGTGCAAGGTTTTCCCGCACTATTTAAATCAATCCTATTTGACATTTTACAAGAACAATTCAAACTAAACCAATGACATTCAAACCTACATACATAACACCCTCTCCCACTAGGTTCAGTCCATACCAAACCCCAACCTATCTAATGTATTCTTTTAAATAGGTGGGGCTCTTTTGCACGTTGAGACCTTCATGGTTCAGAAGTTTTAACATTCTCACCCAGTGAGAGAGGAAATGTGTCTGCTGACATTTCCCACTGGGACTTCCTGTGAAAGAAGACCCTGTTTGATTGTTAGAATCTGGTCTCTCCTCCCAACCCATCTCCAGCCCAATGTCAGCACCCAAGTGATGTACAATCTTCCACTTCTAAGGATGGATTTTGGCATTGTGACAGGTTTTGGAATGGTTCCTGTCGTAATGGCTCGTTACACATGGGGTTGATTCTTGCTTGCTGATTTTCCTCCTGTTCCTCCCCTTCCCCCTAGAATTGACATCAGGTGAGGGAACTAGAGAGGAACAAGTGCGATGTTCCTGAGAGAACCTGGATCTAAGTTGATCAATGTGCCTGCTCCAGAGGAGTCCATCCTCTGTTTGCACCCTGTAAGAACGAGGGCCTGTGATCTGAGTTATCTCAGCAGGAATCCACAAAGGTTCACCTATAAGGTTCTTAGCATAAACAGAATCACCCACACTGAATGTGCAAACTTTGGAAGTGGAATCTAGTGGTGTGGGTGCGTAAGTGGGATGAAGGCGGTCAAGGGAAGACCTAAGTTTCCTACCCATCAACAAATCTGCTGGGGATAAGTTATTAGATGGGTTAGGAGTGATGTGCTGAACACTGAGTTTTTCAACTTTCTCAGTGATGTCCCCCAGGACCCAGTTGCTGAAGCTTCTCCTTGGTAAAACGTACCATGCGTTCAGCCCAGCCATTAGCCAAAGGGTGCCCAGGGGCAGTAAGGGCATGTCTGATACCCTGTTGTGCTAAATAGGATTCAAAAAGGTTGGATGTAAATTGAGGGCCATTGTCAGAGACAAGAACATCAGGTAACCCGTGGGTTACAAAAGTTTTTGAGCTGTTTGATGACAGCATCAGTTGTGGTGGATGCCATGGGATTACCTCTAGCCATTTGGAATATGCATCTACTATAATAAAAAGGTGTGCCCTCTGGTAGGGCCAGCAAAATCAATGTGAATCCTGGACCACGGGCCCCTAGGACATTCCCATTCCTGGGGGGGAGAGGTGGTGCAGGCCTGACTACCTGACAGTTGGGACAAGATGCAACCCAGTTTTCAACCATTTTGTCAATACCTGGCCACCATACATAACTCCTGGCCAATCCCTTCATCCTTACAATACCAGGATGACCCTCATGTAACATTTCCAAAACCTCTCTTTGCAGTTTTGCAGGAATAACCACCCTGTTACCCCACAAAATACATCCTCTTAATACAGATAATTCAGTTTGCCTGGACTTAAAAGGTTGGGCAAGGTGAGGTAGATCTTGAAGAGGCCAACCTTTCTTAATCCAGCCTATAACAGGAGCCAACACAGTGTCTTTGGCAGTCTCTCTGGCAATTTCAGCAGCATGAACTGGAAGCTTGGCAACAGTTTCTAGGAAAAAGGTGTGTGTTTCAGGTTCAAAGTCCTCCTTGTGGCAAGGGAGTGGGCAACGACTCAGTGCATCAGCATGTCCAATGTCCTTGCCAGGCTTGTGGATAAGTTTGTATGAATAAGCTGCAAGAAATTCAGTCCACCTCAGCATTCTTGGTGACAGGATAGTAGGTGTAGGTTTGTCTCCTGCCACAATGCCTAACAAAGGTTTGTGATCTGTAACAATGGTAAATGTTCTCCCATACAGATATTCATGAAATTTCTTAACAGCTGCAACAACTGCCAATGCCTCCTTGTCCAATTGGCTGTAATTCCTCTCTGCTGGTCAAAGTGTGAGAGTAAAATGCAATAGGGGCTTCCTTCCACTGGGAAGCCTGTGGCTCAAAACCCCCACTCCAAAAGGGATGCATCACAAGTCAACAACAGGCAAATTCTCAGAGAATTGTATCAATACAGCATCAGATGTGATTAGTCTCTTAATACTGTTAAATGCTGATTGTTCCTTCCTCCCCAGATCCAAACAGCTTTTTTATCAAGCAGACGGTGCAAAGGTTCAGCAATGGATGCCTTTTGAGGTAGAAACATGTGATAAAGTTAATGAGTCCAAGGAAGGCTTGCAAATCTGTTTTGCATTTAGGTTTAGGGCTTCTTTGATTGCTTTAACCTTGGCATCAGTAGGGTGGATGCCATGCTTGTCAATCATGTAGCCCAGGAACTCAACCCTGTCTGTTTTAAGTGTGCATTTGTCTTCCTTGACTTTTAACCCTGCTTTTCTGAATCTGGTAAGGACTTCTCTGAGTCTTTCTTGAAGCTGAGTGTCATTTTCAGCAGAGATTAACACATCATCAAAGTAAGGCACTACCCTGGCAGTCCTTGGAGCATTCTTTCCATAAGACTTTGAAAATGCCAGGTGCCACGCTTACTCCAAATTGTAACCTTTACATTTGAAGGCACCTCTGTGAGTCACAATGTTTGGGCTCTGCAGTGGCATCATCAACTGTTAGTTGTTGATATGCCTGGGCCAAGTCCAATTTGGCAAAGACTGTACCCCTGCCAAGTGAATGTAGCAGATGATGCACAACTGGTACTGGGTATGCTCTGCTGCAGCGCATGGTTCAGTGTCCCCTTATAGTCTCCACAGATTCTCACTGACCCATCAGCCTTGACTGGTGTGACTATGGGTTTCCCATCTGGAGTGATCAGTGGGCTCTAAAACCCCTTGAGCAATTAATTTATCTAATTGTGCATCAATTTTTCCTTTAAAGCAAATGGAATCCTCCTGGGCTTTAAACGAATTGGGGCACCTTGGGATCTAGGTTGAAAGTGATAGGGGTCCCCATATACTTGCCCAGTCCTTCGCTGAAGACCTCTGGAAACTCAGACTTCAAGGACTCCTCCCATTCAGAGTTGCTCACGTGATTGATGCCAGTCACCTCGATGCCTAGTGGCTTGAACCACTCAAGTCCCAGCAAGCTTGGGCGATCCTTGTCCACGATGGTCAGAGGCAAACGTTTGGTGTGGCCTTTAAACTGCACATTGAAATCTCTTGCTCCAACTACTGGAATCTTGTTCCCTTGGTAGTCTTTAAGAGTCAGTGCTTGCTTCTGGAAATGTTTCTTCTGAATGTTGGGAAGTAATCTGTGAATAGTGTCCCATGACACCATAGATAAATAAGGAGCCTGAGTCCACTTCCATTTGGCAAGGCCTTCCTTCAATGAACACCTTCACGTGTACTTTTCTGCTTCTCAAGGATGAAGAATGGCCAATAGTGATTGTTTGGTGAGTTTCATTCTTCCCATTTGCTTCTGAATTCCATCTTTTCAATGAAGTTGTTGGGCTTAAAATCCTTTTCAGGAAATTTCTTCCTACTAGGTGGAGTTCTGGATGATTTGCAGACTCTGGCTAGGTGACCCTTTCTCACAACGTAGGCAGATGGTGTCTAAGAACTTGCATTCAGTGCGGGGTGCCCCCCACAGCCTCTGCAATAATATTCTTGCCTCTTTCTCCCAGGGTCTTTCCTTTTCTTCTCCATTCTGAGTCTAAAAATCCTTCCTCCACCTCACTGCAATCTGAATCAGAGTCAATTTGTTGCAATGGGTTGTTGTGGATTTTCCACATCAGAATGGCTTGAGGCCTGGCTTGAGGCCTTGTTAATCTTTTCATGGCAGCTGCTGAGGACTTGGTGGCTTCCGCTGAAACAGCTTCTTCAATGGCCTCTTTAAACGTGATTTTAGGTTTCATTAACAGTTTGCTTTGTAAGACCTTATCTTTGAGGCCTAAAACAAATCGATCACGCATGGCCTCTTCTAAGTTGGTAAAGTCACAAGCACCCCCAATGTCCCTTAAACTTGCCATGAAGTCATTAACATTCTCGCTATCCCCTTGATCCCGACGGTAAAATTCATGTCTCTTAATGAGGCACGATACTTGTGGGGCGTAATGGGCTCTTAAAAGCTTCTCCAAATCAGGCCATTCCATTACCTTCAGTTCTGCAGCTCCTGCTAACGCCTTCACCATCTTGAAGACTGCCGGACGCAGTGTGTGAGAATACCGCCCTCTTCCGTCTCTCGGGAATGTCGGCGAGGTCGTTTCCTTCCAAGTACATCTGGAAGCGATCCGCATACGATTCCCAGTCTTCCGCCGGATCGAACGGGCTGGGGGTGTTCAGCGCCATCTCACTCTTCTGCTTGTCTTTCGTCGTCTTCTCTTCAGGGAAATCCCATCCGCCGCCAGTGTTAAGTCTGCATGAAGAGTCAGACGCAAAGAGTTCCAGCAAAGAGTTTATTCAGTGACTACAGCTCGAATGGACCCGAGTTGGCTGGGCTACGGCTGCCTCTTATAGCCTGCAGCCGTAGTTGCCAGCCAATGGGAGTGCAGGGTTTCTTCCCGCACTATTTAAACCAATACCATTTGACATTTTACAAGAACAGTTCAAATAAACCAATAACATTCAAATCTACATACATAACACCCCCAATGTCCCTTAAACTTGCCACGAAGTTGTTAACATTTTCGCTTTCCCCTTGATCCCGACGGTAAAATTCGTGTCTCTTAATGAGGCACGATACTTGAAGGCGTAATGGGCTCTTAAAAGCTTCTCCAAATCAGGCCATTCCATTACCTTTAGTTCTGCAGCTCCCGCCAATGCCTTCGCCATCTTGAAAACTGCTGGACCGCAGTGCGTGAGAAATACCGCCCTCTTCTGCTTCTTGGGGATATCGGCGAGATCTTTTCCTTCCAAATACATTTGGAAGCGATCCGCATACGATTCCCAGTCTTCTGCCGCCGGATCAAACGGGGCTGGGGGTGTTCAGCAGCCATCTCGCTCTTCTGCTTGTCTTCCGTGTCGTCTCTTCTTCAGGGGAATCCCACCCTCGTCGCCAGTGTTACGTTTGCATGAAGAGTCAGACGCGAAGAGCTTCAGTGAAGAGTTTATTAAGTGTCTACAGCTCGAATGGACCCGACTTGGCTGGGCTATGGCTGCTTCTTATAGCCAGCAGCTGTAGTTGCCAGCCAATCAGAGTGCAGGGTTTTCCAGCACTATTTAAACCAATCCTATTTGACATTTTACAAGAACAATTCAAACTAAACCAATGACATTCAAACCTACATACATAACAGAAACCCTGTGAATAGGATGTAGCAGATGGGATAAATGACATTTCCCATGACTCAAGCCTAATCTGCAAGCTGTCCGTTGACCCTGGAAATCTGAGAAACGCTTAATAAATCTATCAAGTGTTGCCACCTTTTGGAAAAGAAAGGAAAAGAGAAAAGGAAACTATCCAAAGACAAGGGACACAAGTATAAATAATATATTTATTATTTAGCTGTATTGATGGGTAGGTTAATTAACTTTTGTAATACAGTTTTAGATACAAATAGAATAGAATAACAGAGTTGGAAGGGACCTTGGAGGTCTTCTAGCCCAACCCCCTGCTCAGGCAGGAAACCCTATATCATTTCAGACAAATGGTTGTCCAATCTCTTCTTTAAAACCTGCAGTGTTGGAGAATTCACAACTTCTGGAGGTAAGTTGTTCCACTAGTTAATTGTTCTGTCAGGAAATTTCTTCTTAGTTCTAGGTTGCTTCTCTCCTTGATTAGTTTCAATCCAGTGCTTCTAATCCTGACCTCAGGAGCTTTGGTTTTCTGTGGTAAATCGGGTCATAGATCTTTCTGCCTTTAAAAAAATGGTTCTACCAAGGTGATCAAATTCAAATGTTTGAGAAGGATGTAAGGGAATCCTTATGGTTTTGTCAAAGGCATGCCTATATCTTTAAATATTTAACAGCAATTGTGCTATGGGCTTGAATCAATATTGCTTGCATAAGCTCAAAAAATATATATACAGTACTCCTTTCTCCAGGTGTATCCCTTGACAACAATTTTATGAGGAAAATTAAGAAGTATTGGCTGGCTCAAAGCCACCAAGGGACTTCTGTGACTAGAAGTGGACCTGAATCATGGGCTCCCTGGTCCTAATTCAATGCCTTGGTATTTACACCACATTTAAACCCTGCCTGTTCAATTCAATGGGTTGTGCAACCCATAGACATGATTCTTTAATGATTCTTCAAGAAGTGAGGCCAGTATGTATATCTGCCTATTCTGAGTAGCAACACTGATGGAATGGATTGGCTGAATGGGTGGCTGAAATGATAAATGCCTTACTACAAGAGGTAGCTGTCGGGATTCCAGCAGTTACCCCCATTTAAATCATGAGTTAACATGCCAGCACTGCCTGGGTATAGCCGATTCTGAGACACATAATTCATTGTCACCCTTGACCCTGGTTTTGCCCCCAACTCCTGGGTGTATCGTAATTCATATTCTCCAATGGGACACTTCCATAGCCAAGAGTCATCAATCATGCTGTCCAGTTAGAATTTTGTGAGGCAGAAACTTTGGTCACCTAGTTACTATCTTTGAAAACATTTATGGAATGCAGTTTTGGTTTTGCAAGCTGCTGCACTGCTCCCCCTCCCTTTCTGTTGGCAACTCTAAAAAGACCAGAGAAATATTTTATGAGTTGACAGTAGCTCTTGCAAGAATATCATTAAAGAATATTCTCCCCAAGGATACCTGACCATTCCCTAATATGCCATTTTTCAGTTTCTTGCTCATGAAATAATTTCTCAACTTCAGATCAAACGAAATGGTTTCACTTTTAAAAGGTGAGCTCTTCATTTGGGAATTTTTCTAAACATGACCTAGAAACCCAAATGTTGACAGTGTCCAGGAGGCCAGTAGTCAGGAGGGGATGCCAACTCAGCCCTTTCCTAAAAAAATATGCAGATCTACTCAACATGACACTTACATATTATATAATATCACTACAGTGCACTTCACACAGTGCTGGCTTTAAAGTCTTTGGAAACAACTGCCTGAAAGATATTGTATAAGCATCCATATGTTAAGAGGGACAGGTTGTCATGGAGAAAATCTATTTATGTGTCTGCTAAGAATTGACACCAACTTGATGGTGCATAATCAATCAATCAATCAATACTTTAACAGGGCTGGCAACAGAAAGCAGACTCTCTTTCTGAAAGTGCTATCTGAGCTTCCAGGGAAAACTGTAATCACTGGTTATGACCTTTACAGCTCTGAATGATTTAGGACCGTGATATTTTAATGACTGGCTTATCTCATATGATCATCTTCAGAAGCTCTCTTGTTACACCCAACAATTTTTGAGATTCATATTGAAGAAGATCGCTTTGAGGGCTATGCCTAAGCTTTGGAACATCCTTCTCAGGGGCGTCTGCCTCACTTCTTCACTAACAGCTTTTCAGAAGCAAATAATCCAGTTTTATAGGAAAGCCTTTGTTGTTTACTTTTCCCTGCTATTTGTGTTCTGGGGTTTATTTTGGCTACTGCTTTGTATTTTCTGTGTTTATGCACAAAAGTCATTGTGAAAGATCTTTATTTTTTTTTAAAGAACTTCCTAGAATTGTAGAGACTTTGTGTAATGTACAGTAAACATAAACAAATTAATAAACTGCAAAAACAAAAGCATAATATTTGTTATGCATAATCTCTACAACACTTAAGAGATTTACCTATGATGTGAACTTTTAAATAGTAATGGTCAATTAAACAGCAACTTTCAGTTGCACTCAATGTCTTGTTTATTTGACCATAAACTGGAAATTATAAAATGCACTTTATAAATGCTATCCAGAAAGCATAAAGAAGTATTGCAGACTAATTATCACTTTTATAACCAAGAATTGCTCAGAATACATCATCTACATTTAAATAATGCGCAACCAAACTTTGGCATGGCAGGGGGAACTGAGACTGAGGGGACAATTTAGTTTCAAAGCCCATACAAGAGGTGAACTGCACTCTAAATGCAAAACTTCGATCAGAAGCCTTTTGGGAAGTCATTAATTAATTGAGCTTCTTTCCACAAGAACCCCAATTCTAACTGGTGATTTCAGGCTTCTTGGGTATAGGAGGTAGAAAAGAAAGTTGCAGGATCAAACCTGGATTGCAGATCCAGTGTCTGGTGCAGATCCAGTGTCTGGTGACTGACCCACATTAAATCCTGCAACATTATCCTGGGACATGTATATTCACCTTCATTTGTGAGAAAAGAAAATGCTTAGATTGGGTTTGTCTCTCAGATGCTTCTGAGTTTGGGATACAAAGAAGCTAGAATAATGCTCAAAGGATAATCAGTAATAACAGAGATAGATCACCAGATAATTCCGACAAATATAATAATTGGAAATAGGATTTTCAACCCCTAGATGGACAGAAAGTTGGAATCACTCTTTATAATAAAGTATTGTATGACATTTACTCTGATACATTCTAATATTGTGCACTCAGCAATTCTAAAAGACAAATATTAAAAAGGGGGTTTATTGTGGACACAGTGTAATTAAAATGTTGATTCACATTTTTCTATATTCTTCATTTCAATTTCACAATATGTTTTGAACCCTATAATTTGCAAACTCCCTGTTGGCTCAGAAGACCTTTATGTTATGTGAATTCAAGTTCTAAAGTGGCATGGCAGGCTACAAAATTTTATTGGGCTCTTTAGGGAAGAATGAGTTGTAATGAAATGCTGTAGAATAGTCACATTTTTTTATTTTACTTTTTATTTGTTACATTTTTATGCCACCTATCTCTCCTATAGGATGACTCTGGGTGGCTTATAAATTATGTAAGTCAGAGGTGGTATTCAGCTGGTTCTGACTGGTTTTGGTGAACCCATAGTGGAAATTTTGACTGGTTCAGAGATACCACCTCTGGCTAGCCCCACTCCTGCTCTCCCCGTCCCTTCCAGGAGTCCCCATGCGTCTGGTTTTGGCTCCCAGGTAAGTGCAAGTAAGCTTACTAGGCCCAAAATGGGGTGCAAGAGGGTGTGTGGGGGTGTGTGGCATGCCCTCCCATGCCTCCTTTTGTCTCTCTTGGGACTGCAGGAAGACTTGCTAGGCCCAAAATGGAGCGCAGGGGGGCCTTCAAGGGAGAAAGTAAGTCTTCAATGGAGAAAGAAAGAAATAAATAAATAAATAAATAAATAAATAAAAAATAAAGAAATAGGGAGGGAAAGAAGAAAGAGGGAAGGGAAGGGAAAGTGAATGAGATATGGATGGAGGGAGGGAGGGAGGGAGGGAGGAGAAAAAGGAGAGGAAGGAAGGACCACAAACCTGCTGGCACTAGACACAGCTTCAGAGAATGCTTTGAAACAGCACAGCAATCCAGGACTGGAAGGGATCTCGGAGGTCATTTAGTCCAACCCCCTGCTCCAGCAGGAGACCTTATATCATTTTGGTTATTTTGGTGCTTCTAACACAAAGGAAAATTCCTAGAAATCTCCAGGCGTTGCCAACCTGTTTCTCCTAGTAAAAAAAAAAACCTAGAGCAAAAACTTCATGCAGTATTAAAAAGAACAATAGAAAAGGGGACTGCTGTGTATTGTTTAATGAACTGCTAAATTGGCAAAATGGACTGTTAAATTGGCCACACTCATCCAGTCACATGACTACATAGCCACACCC
>CM019148.1:86964814-86967648 GCA_009733165.1 Naja naja | reverse complement strand
CAGATATAAAGCAGTTTATCTGCAATTTTTGGCTCTTGTTCTGACAGCTACAAGTATTTGAATGTAGATGACTAGAATTATGCAAGATTATGATGCTGCACAAACTTTTGCAAAGTTTTGTCCACTTTGACTCTAGTCCAGTCTTTCTTATTCCAAAGCCTTCCATGATCTAAGAGTTGTGGGCTACCAAAAGTAACAAAGATGGCAAAAAAATTGTTTTGTCCCTAGATTTCCCAACAGGAAACCATTATCCCATATATAGAGACTCTTTACCGAGTTTTCTTCCCAGAAAAAGCCATACTTTCAATATTATATTTCCTTATGGTGTCTGAAATTTATTGGCTGTCATAGTATGTGGCACGAAAAGTCATTCTAGCAATGTCTGGCAGTGCTTCTAGTTATTATGTGACTCCTGACAGTCTTTTCATCATTTTCAGAGATCCCAAGTCATAATTTTGAACCTTTAAGGCCCAAAGCAACAACAAAATTAATAGTCTGGGATACACTGAACACTTTTGAGTATTTGATTAAAATACTAAAAAATAAAAACCTCCAACTCCCTGTACTTCTTGAATGATAAATAGACATCATTAATTACAATTATTCATAGGTGGAAGAATGGAGATAATTTTCACATTCCTAATCTTCAACTTCTTATAGTTCAAAAGAGTAATAATTTTAAGGCACTTATCTTCACTAGTATAAACAGTGAAGAAACATCTGATCTCTTCCACAGACATGCACATACCTAGGATGTTACAGTAATTAATATGTGGAGGGAGTTGAACTGGTGTGCACATACCTAGGATGTTACAGTAATTAATATGTGGAGGGAGTTGAACTGGTGTGAGATACCTTAGCATTCAACTAGGAATTATTCATATTTAGACATTTTAGCTCTATAATAGTATCACTATCCTACACGTTTATGCAGAAGATATTCCCAAATAGTTTTATTAGACAACTTTAATTAATCTAATAAGGGGAGTAGCAATGAACGATGCTGATTCAAGATCATGAAGCTTGTAATTGAATGTATCTGGGCAAAAGTAGTAGAGTGTCTATAATCTGGGAGAAGAAGAGAAATTTCACTAGAGCTTTTCAAAGTTATCTTTTCCTCCCCTTGGCTCCATTTCTTTTTTATTCATTCATTTATTTTGTTTCCCTTGACAGATTTGGCAGAATCACCATTTATCTCTTTTCTTGCTTTGGGGCAGGACTATGTGGCCTAATAGTGGCTTTTGCACCAAACATAATTGTATTTTCAATATTTCGTTTTCTACAAGGAATCTTTGGAAAGGGAACCTGGATGACAAGCTTTGTACTGGGTAAGCCATGGTATGTTTTCAGTTCTTTCCCAATGCAGCTGGGCCAACATACCGAAGCTGAATAGCTTTACTGAAGGAGCTTTGTTGAATTGGATTTTATTGTAAAATTTTTATTATTGTAAAATTTGCTATGGCATCATTCTGATGCTGGATGGTTTCCTATTTTTTCTGCTAGGAGCACAGTTTGACTTGTGCGAGTGGCAAGCTGGTGCATGCATGAGTGCCAGCCCACCGCTTGCAGGCCAGTTTCTCTCTCCAACCCACCCCCGGGCCGCCAAGCCAGAAAGGTTGGGGACCGGTGCCATAAGACACTGGGAAAATGTGCTAGTACTTCAGCTATGTTTTTTATAATGGATTTCTTGTTATCTTTCAAAGTTTTTGTTTATCTTTTTGTCAATTCAGTAACAGAGCTGGTTGGTTCAAATCACCGACGGGTCGTTGGAATTGTAATACAGATGTTCTTCACACTCGGAGTTGTGATTCTTCCTGGAATTGCTTATGTGATTCCCACGTGGCAGGGGATTCAACTAGTTACAACACTTCCCAACTTTCTTTTCCTGTTATATTACTGGTAACTCTGCCATTAATTTCCTTTTTCTCCCCCACCCACAAAATTGATGCTTTCATGATGAGTGTTATTTAATACAAATAGCAGCTGTTTCTTGCAAAAGAGCCTTTCCCAAGTTAGTTTTTTCTAGAAGTTGGACTCTTGGTGTATCTTCAGAGAAGCACATCCAAAAATGATGAATACTATGAGTCCAACACTTATTAATGCCACTAGATGAAGGAAAGCTAAAATGAGTTACTGTAATAAGCTGAGAATCATTCTTGTGTTGTGATTAAGACAATTTCTCTGGCTGAATCTCAGTCATTAATTAAAGCTGAACTTAGATAAGCTCTTATGACATCTACACTATGGGAGCAACAATAATACTGACCTATATTTTGGAGTTATATGGATTATTGATTTATATAAGATTGAAAATAATACTTATCATTATTAACGAACAGCTGTAAGTCATCATCCTTATATGCCATGACTATATTCTATTAATATAATTGCAGCTCTTAATAATAAGGTAATTAAGACATTCAGTTATTAAATTTAAAATAGTTCTAATACATAGTTAAAAATGGAAGTACATTTAAATATAAAGAAAACCAAATTCATGACAACAAGTAGAGCAATCATGTTTAAGATTTACAATGAAGACACTGAAGTGGTGAATATCTTCTCCTAAGATCATCTGTCAAGAGGAAAGGAACTAGCAGTTAAGAAATATGCTACAGACTAGCAATTGATATAGTACCAGTGAAGATCTTGGAAAAGATATTCAGATGCTGGGATGTATCTTACACCCACAGAATTAGAACCATGGAAACAATATTTTCCCTCATTGTCTTCTATGGAAGTGAAATTGGGATTATGAAGAAGCAGGATAGAAAGAAGGTTTATGCTTTTGAACATTGGTATTGGTGTAAACTCCTGAGAATAGCATGGCCAAC
>CM019148.1:86902314-86959814 GCA_009733165.1 Naja naja | reverse complement strand
ACACTCCTATACCATCATATTTCAATTCTCTCTCTAAAGAGCTGATTAGATCAACTTTGCTGATGCTCTATTTATTCAATAGGCAAGGCAGTAGGTGTCCCAAAGGTGTGGGTTTTTTTCCCCAAAAGGCAACTGAACTTTTTTTTTTCATATTTATATCCTGCCCTTCTCCGGAGACTCAGGGCGGCTTACAATTTTTGAGATATAACCCAATGCACTCAGCAATAGCCTTCCTTCCATTGTATATGCCTGCTTATTACTAAGCAGCATTTTTACAAAGTCAGCTTATTGCCCCCAACAATCTTGGGTCCTCAGTTTACCTACCCTGAGAGGATGGAAGGCTGAGTCAACCTTGAGCCTGGTGGGATTCGAGCCTGCAATAATTACAGGCAGCTGGAACTAAGTGCTAGGCTATTAACAGCCTGCACCACCAAGGCCCTCATCAACTTTCTTGACGTTTTCTTTGAAAACGTTTCATTTCTCATCCAAGGAGCTTCTTCAAAGAAGAAGCAAAACATTTTCAGAGAAGATACCAAAAAAGTCCAGTTGCGTTTTGGGGGGGAAACACATTTGGGACAACCATGACCTGGATGATTGAGAATCTCCATAGACAAGACAATAGATGCTTCAACTCAATGCCACCTACTAGTTTAATGCCAGGAAAACAATAGTGACACAGTGGTAGTATGCCTCCATGATGTCTCAAATTGAAGAGGAGAAATTGTTATTTGTTGTCTATATAAAAAAGAGATGAAAGAATTCATAAGGATAAGTGCTGCACAACTTTGTGAGTCCATGTATTGAAATCCACACATTTTCAAGTGCACAAGTTTGGGAAACACATTGCTGTGGAGTGTAGCTTTTAAGTGGGTCTAAATGTTTATAAGCATTGTACATTGACTGGAATATAAACAATAGAAAGTTAGAAATTAAATATCTATCTACTTTTTCCAAGCAACTCATTTTTTTACTCTTTTGTAACATTACATAAAGGGTACAGACTTTAGTATGAAAGTCAAAGATCAAAACTAATTCAGTGCATTTTACAACTGTTTATCAATGTTGTGCTTAGCATTTGCACAGTTTCAGCCACCACGTGTTCATGACATTTTAAAAGCCATATTTAACCTTGATACCTTTGTCTTTAAGTTTTAATTGATCAAAGTCACCACAATGTTAAGAATTACTATTTTTTATTGTATAAACAATAAAATGTGTACAACTGTATAAAATGTAGCTGGCTAGTTTGTGTTCAATCTGTTCTGCAAACTTTGTAAGTATTAAGTAAAGTTCATTCCCACCTGGTAATTGTTAGCTGTAAGCTAAAAAATAAGAGTCACTTTGGGATAGTGAGATGGGTGGCATATACATTCAATAAATAATAGGATAGGATAGGGTGGAGTGCAATGCAATGCAATGCAATGCAATACAGTACATTATATTGTAGTGAGTTGAACATTTGTGTGGCTATGTTCAGCTGTACTCTGTTCACAGGGATGCAGCCATGTAGTTTAGGGAAGACACAAATACCATGGCAAGGGAAAAAATATTAAGATGAAATGTGTTGGCTTATTAACAACTCTTTGGTGGTTATCTCTCTTGCCAATTTGCCCTTTGTTTTTAAAATTAAATTACTTTCCCCCAAAACCGTTTCTTTGCTGTTATTGGGAATATGAACTCTACCTCTCTTACTTCTTAGATTACAGTCTCTGATGAAGAAGTGAGCAACCCTTCTCTGTTTGATCTGGTTAGAACTCCGCAGATGAGAAAATTCACTTTGATCCTCATGTATGCATGGTAAGTATCTTGCAGGTGCACTGCTGCTATGCCTGTCATGTTTGATATTTCCCAGGCAATCCTGGAGGCCCCACTGTTACTTCTTTTCATCTTGCTCTTCAAGGTTCACCAGCGCAGTCGTTTACCAAGGGCTTGTGTTGCGCCTGGGACTCATAGAAGGGAATCTGTATTTAGACTTCTTCATCTCTGCGGTGATAGAATTGCCTTCAGCTTTTTTAATCTTAACCACCATTGACCGACTTGGCCGGCGCCCTCTCTTTGCCTCAGGAACCCTCGTGGCTGGGGTTGCGTGCTTAATCACAGCAATTTTACCAAAAGGTAACTAGATGGCTTCATTTTTCTTTTTCTTTTCCCTTTGTTATCTCACTTTCTCTCAAAGCACCCAATTTAAGTACAAAAATTGCTTTTTAACAGAAGGTTCAAATCAGGGGTGAAATTCAACCACCTTGGCCCACCTCAGGAGAGGTGATAGGGACGATTTGAATCGGTAAAAAAAATCACCCCTGGTTGCTATTACTATTATACCAAGTATACCAAGCCACGCCCACAGCCACACCCACAGTGCTGGCAGGGAAAAATTTTGAATTTCATCCCTGGTTCAAATACTTCAGTTTGGTGAGATAAGATAGTGTGATACTCTTTCAAAAGTAGTGCACTGCTTTTTGGAACATGATGGAAAAATATGGGTAGTGTTGTGGTTAGCCGGCAGCAGGTGCAGATGGCTGAGGAGAACGATGACTCTGATGAGGGACCAGGACCATCAGGGAGTAGACTGCTGCTTTCAGGGATTGTGGGGGCTGGCATCAGTGATGAGGAGGTTCCCAAGGAACCTGTGCCAAGTGTGCGTGAGCGCAGGATGATTCGTAGAAGAGAACAGCTGGAGCAGCACAGGAGACTCAGGAGTAAGGGTGCAATGTAATGGCCCCTCCCTCCAGGGAATATAAGCCTGGTTTCAAAAGGTTTTTGCTTTTGCAGAAAGCAAAAACGTTCTAAGGACTCAGCATTGTGTGTGGAGACTCCGGCTTATCTGAAGAATTCTGTCAAGGCTTTTCTGGTTGGACTAATTGGCTGCAAGCCATCTTTTATCTACAGAGAAGTTATTTGTAGATTAAAGTTGAGAAGGTTTGAGTTGCTGCGTTTGTTTGAGATTTTCTTGCTGGTAACAGGGTTGGGTCAGAACAGGTAGTCCTCAACTTATGACCACAATTGAGCCCAACATTTCTGTTATTAAGTGAGAAATTTGTTAAATGAGCTTAGCCCCATTTTACAACTGTTTGTGCCATGCTTGTGAAGTGAATCACTGCAGTTGTTAAATTAGTAACATGGTTGTTAAGTGAATCTAGCTTCCCCATTGACTTTTCTTGTCAGAAGGTTGCAAGAGGCGAACACATGACCCTGGGGTGCTGCAACCGTCATAAATATGAGTCAGTTGCTAAGTGTCTGAATTTTGGTCATGTGCTCGTGAGGATGCTGCAATGGTTGTAAGTATGAAAAATGATCATACATCCCTTTTTTCAGTGCCATTGTAACTTTGAACAGTCACTAAACAAACTGTTGTAAGTTGAGGACTACCTGTAATAGAAGAGGTTGCAGCATTCAGCAGTTAACACACAAGGCTTTTCCACACCCAATGTTGATGCCAATCTAGCCTCAAGGCCTGTTATTTGTCCTCCTTGAGTAGCTCAGTTGATTTTCCTCCAGACTATCTGTGGCATAAAACTCCCCTTTTGCACCTTGTGATTCATATTGGACTTAGTCTTAGAATAACTTTATTGTCAGTTTGAATGCCCACTAATCATCATACATTAAAATGAAATTTTGTTGCATACAACTCTCAAAGGGTCTCCACCTCCAATATACACTACATAAACATAATAATAATAGATAATAGAATTCTTTATTGGCCAAGTGTGATTGGACACCCAAGGAATTTGTCTTGGTGCAAATGCTCTCAGTATACATGAAACAAAAGATACATTCATCAAGAATCATAAGGTACAATGCTTAAGGATAGTCATAGGGTACAATAAACAATCAAATCATACTAGGAAACAGTCAGTATAGATCGTAAGGATACAAGCGACAAAGTTACAGTCAAACAAAATAAATAATAAATACAAAATTATGCACATTCCCACACATATTATATGACATGAAGAAACAACACAGTCTAGTTGGGATCTATGCATGTACATGGTGAGAAAAACTAATCTGGCGAGTTTACTAGATGGATGCGATAGGGAACAAAGCTGTTACAGAATCTGGTAGTCCTGCTAGAAATAATTTGAAACCTCCTGCCAGAGGGGAGCAACAGAAGCAGACCATGAAGTGGGTGTGTGGGGTCTCTAACAATGCTTTGAGCTCTAAGCACGTAACACTTATAAGCAGCATCCTGAATGACAGGAAGGGAGCTTCCTATAATCTTCTCAGCTGTCCTTACCACTCTCTGTATGGACCTTCTATTTGAGGCATGGCAGCCACCAAACCAAACAGTGATGCGGTTTTTTAAAACGTTCTCAATAAAACTCTCCTTTTGCCCTTTGTGATTCATATTGGAGTTACCCATTGGAGTTATTGGGGGTTGTTTGCTGAGGTCAGCAGATGGAAAACAGATGCAGGCTAACTTTTTTTTTTAATTCATATTTATATGCCACCCTTCTCCGAAGACTCAGGGTGGCTTACAATTTTTGGGATACAACCCAGTGTGCTCAGCAATAGCCTTCATTCCATTGTATATGCCTGCTTATTACTAAGCGGCATTTTTACAAGGTCAGCTAATTGCCCCCAACAATCTTGGGTCCTCAATTTACCTACCCCGAGAGGATGGAAGGCTGAGTCAACCTTGAGCCTGGTGGGATTCAAAACACCTTAGAGATATTGGGGAGTGACCCAATACCAACAATTAGAAATGACATAGTTTCCAACTGTACCTGATTGCAGGCCTTGACATTCTTATTTGTTGCATGATCAGTAACAAGAGTACATGTTTAAGTGATAATATTACTGTGAAACATTGTAACATAAAATAATGAGAAATCAGTGAAGGCCACAGAGATTGTTTCCCAAGTTGCTCACAGTTTCCCAAGACTTTTGCTTCAGTCTTATGCAGAGTCAGCTTTCATTAATTCACCATTTATCTAAGCATGGATGCTTGGTAAGCATGGAAGGATATGATTTGCTGGTCATTTATAATCTGAGTTCTCAACTCAGGCTTCTGAGAACGCTTATCAGGTGATTCATTATCAACTTGTGCACCTGATCAAAGTTCAGGTAGTCCTTGACTTACAACAGTTCACTTAATGTCTGCTCAAAATTAGAACGGCACTGAAAAAAGTGACCTATGACCATCGGTTGCGCTCTTTCTTCTTTGGAAGAGATTGCGAAGACCAGACTCCTTTCTAGAACATTTAAAAATCTCCACAGACCGTTCTCATCCTGGACATTCATATTTTGATCTGTTACCATCAGGGAGGCGTTATAGGTGTCTTAAAATGAGGAGTAATAGATTGAGAAACAGTTTCTTTTCCAAGGCAGTAATTGTCTTGAATCAAACAGTGCATTTGTGATTTAGTCCTATTATTATTATTATTATTATTATTATTATTATTATTATTATTAAACCTCTGTAGTGTGATTGTGATGTGGTGTTTGGGGCACTATGCTGGAGTAGCTTTCAAATTTCATTGTATTAGTGGAATGCAATGACAATAAAGGTATTTTACTTTCTTTCTACTTTTCACACTTATGACTGTTGCAATATCCCCATGGTCACGTGATTTATATTTGGATGCTTGACAACTGACTCACATTTATGACCATTCCAGTGTTCCAGGGTCATGTGATCCCTTTTGCGACCTTCTGGCAAGCAAAGTCAATGGGGAGGCCAGATTCACTTACAACAGTGTTACTAATTAAACTGCAGTGATTCACACTTAACAAATGTGTCAAGAAAAGTTGTAAAACTCGCTTCACAAATGTTTCACTTAGCAACATAAATTTTGGGCTCAATTGTGGTCATAACTCAAGGACTACCTGTATCTAGAGCCTGTGGTAGATAGACCTGCCCTAAACTACACAAAAAAAAGGGATCCTTGGAGTCATGAATGGGCCATGAACTTGCAGAGCTAAATAGAGCTTTCTGAAGGAGCCTGAGGAATATCTCCTTGATTAATTATAATTATGATCCCTCTCAACTTTTAGGCCAGAAGGATTCTTAAACTTTCAGTCAAGTCCACATAGAACAAGAGATGCTGAGGATGGGGCCATGCAGGGGATTTTTGGAGCATATTGTGGATATCTTATGAAATAAATTTCACTAAGGAAATTTGCACATGTACAATGTAGTTATGGTAGAGAGTAGAAAGCTCTTCTTTTGATTTTTATATCCCCAGAATGTTCCTTGCTATTTACAGGTGACTTTTTATTTTTCTGAGCAGGTGCGCATATTTCCCGACCAAACCCTAGATTGCAACTTGCAACCAGGTTTGTTTTGCAGGAAAGTTTGTGGTGTTCAAAGGCATAAAGCTGCATCATCTTTATGCCTGTGAACACCATAAACATTCCTTGGCTGGCATTCTATTTTGTGGAGTGTCGTCTTTCCATTTAGCTCTTCTTAAAAAAATAAATACATTCTGCCTGCAGAATTCTGGGAGTTGAGGTCAACACACTTTAAAGTTGACAGGTTTTACTGATATAGAAAGCTAGGTAGGGAAGGGACCCCAAAAGAATAGGCTCATAGACATATAACTGTTCATAGATGTATAGACGCCTTAGATATCAGATAGTGGGTGCCAAGAATACAACTTACAAATATGTTCCATTCATTGGTTATTTTTCTTCCCCTGATCACCCAACCCCAAATAGAAAGAATTAAAAAAAAACTGATGCCATCCAGTAAGATTGGAACAAATATTCTCTTTGCTGTAATATTGGAAGGATTTTTTAAAAATAAGATCAATTTATTTAAAAGGGATCGTGGTCCTATTTTCTTCTTGGGAAAACACACGGATTTGTACCTTATCTGCCCACCATTGCCTCCAGGTCAGGAGTCCAAGTCAAGTCATGCAATCATTGCATTGCAAAGGTTTGAGATCAATAATGGCACAGGATAGAAGAACGAAGAAGTTTTTTCCTCCTGGACTTTTATTTGCTGATCTCACAATACACTAGAAGTTAGGCATGTTTTTCCATTCTGCCCTTTTCAATTAGATACTTGGGCAGCACACACCATTGGCCCAAAGGCTTTGATAAATAGTTGGCAAATAATTAATCTTATCAGGTTTTTTAGAGTTTAGAATTTCTCCACTGGGCAAAAGGGTGCATTGCTTTCCAATCCCACAATCAGACATACATGTGTCCATGATCACACACTGTAGAACAACCCCATAATTACTTAATAGGGAGGGTTGCCACATGATGTCATCAGGCTGCCTTATTGGCACCCAAATTAATTCAAAATGGATAGGCTTGACTATATTCATTGATGTTTGTGTGATCATCCAAGAGAGAATGTCCAAAAGGTGCTTTTGGAAGAGACAACTGGACTTTCTGGTTTTTTTTTTAATTACATTTATATGCCGCACTTCTCCGGAGACTCAGGGAGGCTTACAATTTTGGGGATACAACCCAGTGTGCTCAGCAATAGCCTTCATTCCATTGTATATGCCTGCTTATTACTAAGCGGCATTTTTACAAGGTCAGCTAATTGCCCCCAACAATCTTGGGTCCTCAATTTACCTACCCCAGAGGATGGAAGGCTGAGTCAACCTTGAGCCTGGTGGGATTCGAGCCTACAGCAGTTGTAGGCAGCTGGAACTTAAGTGCAGGCAATTAACAACCTGAGCCACCAAGGCTCTTTTAAAAATGTTTCACTTCTCAGTCTTCAAAGAAAAACCAGAAAGTCCAGTTGCCTCTTCAAAATGCACCATTGGTACAGCTGGATGACTGAGAATCTCCACAGACATCCAAGAGAGATCCATTATCATTTCTAGCTACAGTTGATGGAATAGAGAGCAAGTACCAAGATGCCTAGGGCAACACGGCCTGTGTCTCTTTTTTTTCTGCAAAGACGAGGAAGTTTCAAATACTTCCAGAGACCTTTTTAAATCTAAAAAGAAACAGTTGCTGGGCAATGTACTGTAGTGAAGCTTAACTCCTGCTGATTGCTTTTATTCAGTATCCTTGGCAGTATTACGGAAGTGGCTTGCAACTCTCCTTTGCAACACTGTCTTTCTTTTTTTCCTCTTTAATTCTCAGTCAAACCAACAGCTTGAGAGCAACCACAGGAGTGCTGCCACAGTGCTGCCACCTGCTGCAGTAAAATGGCAACCACAAGCAGAGCAATTTAGATCTGTCCCTAATGCAAGCAGGAAATAAAAGGTCCTACAAAAATGAAATCCAGAAGTGAAGGAGGAAAAAAAACAAAAGAATTCTTCCTCCTCCTCCTCCTCCTCCTCCTCCTCCTCCTCCTCCTCCTCCTCCTCCTCCTCCTCCTTATCAGTTGCCTTTCAGAAAAACCTGAGAGTTTACTCTTTTTTTAACAATAATACTATTTGCAGCAAGAACAAGAATCTTTAACAGAAGTAACAATACAGTTATGCTCATAAGTTTACATACCCTGGCAGAATTTATGATTTCTTGGCCATTTTTCAGAGAATATGAATGATAACACAAAAACTTTTCTGTCACTCATGGTTAGTGGTTGGCTGAAGCCATTTATTATCGATCAACTGTGTTTACTCTTTTTAAATCATTCCACTGTGAACACTAACCCTCATGCAAACTCTTTGTTAATAAAATTTTCCACTGTGATGATTAAAGCACTAGATGAACTGCATAAATAAATTAAATTAATTTTTAAAAAGTAAAGTGCCCCAAAGGTGCTTTCCCAAAAGCATTTGGACTTCCTTGTTTTTTTTTCCTTGAAAGTGTTTTGTTTCTCATCCAAGAAACTTTTCAGTTCTGGCTGAATAGTGGAGAATTGAAGAATTTATATTCCATCTGGTTGTTAGCACTCTGAAAGTTGTTCTCCATCACTAAGAACTTTGAGAGTGTGTGCAATGAAATTTTATTTTAATGTATGCTGATTAGTGCACATTCAAAGTGACAATAAAGTTATTCTAAGTCTAAATCTAGATTGTTTTCCCAGTTCTTGAGATAAGGTGATTGTTGGAACCCATGTACATAAATCTGACTAATTGTATTGTTCTGGCTAATCTCCCTTTTTTATACATCCTCTTTTTCTTTTTCCTTCTTTTTATTTGTAATTTACCCAGAATCATTAAGGAATTGGGCAGCCTTGAACCTGGATAATAAATACTTAAATGTTTCTGAAATCAAACTCTTTGGCTAATTAATTTGCAAGGCGGTTCAAAAAATAACACTGGCCAGAGACCAAGATAATAAAATGGGTTAAGGAATAGGATCTTGACATCTGGGTCCCAAGGTTAAGCGAATTCTTTTAACATTTCCTTTCTGCCTACTGTGTATCTCAACAGATATACCATGGTTAAGTACAGCAGTAGCCATCTTGGCAAGATTGGGGATCACCATCACTTTTGAACTTGTGTATCTCGTGAATAGTGAATTGTATCCTACAGTTTTCAGGTAAGTGGAAACTACACGTTGAGCAATATTCACAAGATCACAGAAAAAACCCAGCTTTTTAGAAAGTAAGAAATAATAGTCAGCAAGAAAGTGGCTCATAGAGCGGCAGGGCAATCCTAATGTCTACACATATTGAGAAGTAAACCCTGTTGTATTCAATACGATGTAGTTATCATGGGATTCTAGAGAAGAGGACGTTCACAGGTCATGAGCTATATGTAACCACCAATACCCTATTTGAATCTGCTTACAACATCCCCTAATTCAAAACAAATTTTCCTTAAGAGATTAAGAGGCTTATTTCTCAGCCTTTTTTCACTTTTCCAGAAGTAGGGAAAACGTTTTCCTACTTTAATGTCATTATGTTTCACCAAGCAATGCTTGTTTCACCAAGCATTATGTTTCACCAAGCATTAACTAATGACACTTAAGTATAAATTTCTAATTATTACAAATTAAGATATTTAATGAAACTTACCTGGAAAGTGCCTGATCCCTCCAGTTCTGAATACTTGGATGCTTTCATACAAAGATTTATGTGAGAGTGTTTGTGATCCACTATTTGTAATGGTGTGTATTAAATTTGGTGGCAAAATAGATCTTTTCTTGAAAATATTATAGGCTTCTAGAACTTCTTAGTGGCCTCTGTTTTGCCATTTGTAGAAAGTCTTTCCTTATTCATATCCAGCCTTCTGGCCTTCAAGTGCTCTAGCAGCAAAAGAAACGGTGATTTGATAGCTTTGCATTTCCCCTTGTATGAGCTTTCCTTCTTTCCTTCCTTCCTTTCTTCCTTCCTTCCTTCCTTCCTTCCTTCCTTCCTTCCTTCCTTCCTTCCTTCCTTCCTTCCCTTCCTTCCCTTTTGTTTTAATTCCATTTATTTATTTAAAATTTTTATAAAGCTGCCTATTTTATGCAATGTAACTTTGGACAGCTCACAAACACAGATAATTTTCTCCCCTTCCATTCCATTCTTCCCTCCATTCCAACTGCTCAGGGTAGTTAAACGGTAGTTCGTAAAATATTTCAAGGGGTTGTTTTGACCAAACATATCCTGAATGAAAAACCACTTTCCTTCTTTTGCACTGAAAAGCCTTTTGTGAGATATCAAGATGGTAACACATCAGCATTTTTGCAACTAGGCACTTTGCTGGATAAAGTACCTCCACCCAAGCTTGCATGCAGCTATGGAGGATGGGTAGAGGGAAGACATTTTTCTAAAGATTGCCTACAATCAGACATTAAGAGAAGATGCTGAACCTATGAAAGAGGAGGAGAAATTAATGGTTGTCTTGGATATGGAATAAGACATAGTGTTCATCAATTGGATAATGGCTCACCAATAAGCTCTCAAAAGCTTCCGTTTTGCAAATGGAGAGCTAATCTTTTCTACTCTTCTAGATACCCCATAGTAGAGTCAAAGACAAGTACTTAGCAAGCAAGGGATCACATACGTCAGGGGTCCCCAACTGGGCTGCTGCATGCTAGCAACAGGTCCCCGCAAAGTCGCGCAAAGCCACGCAAAGAAGCAAAGCCCCATCCATGGGATGAAAGCAGCACACAAAACCACACCCCCTCTGATCTGAGGAAA
Source organism: Naja naja (assembly GCA_009733165.1). Lineage (NCBI taxonomy): Eukaryota > Metazoa > Chordata > Lepidosauria > Squamata > Elapidae > Naja > Naja naja. The sequence goes on along the minus strand of CM019148.1, from coordinate 86,948,824 downwards.
CACCTTTCTCCACAGAACTGGTCCCTGGTGCCCAAAAAGTTGAGGACCACTGACATATGTGATGGATACCTTGCATGCCTATAGAAAAGTTTCTTGTCTGTAGTGAAAAGAAGTAAATATATTAATCTGAAGCTGAAAACTATACATCATAAGTAAGTGTTTTCTTTTCTTTTTCTTACAGAAACTTTGGTGTCTCACTATGTTCAGGACTGTGCGATATAGGGGGCACGGTAGCCCCATTTCTGCTTTACCGATTAGCAGCCATCTGGTCAGAGCTTCCTCTGATTGTCTATTGTAAGACATTTATTTATTTTATTTATTTTATATTGGGATTTCTATGCTGCCCTATCTCCCGAAGGACTCAGGGCGGCTCACAACAATAAAAACATACAATACAAACCTTTAAAAAATATTAAACAAACATCCCAATATAGTAATTAAAACTAACACACCACCACTAAAAAACCCCTCCCCCCCATCAGTCCAGGTCGGCAAGCTGGAAGAGCCATGTTTTCAGGACACGATGGAAGGATCGAAGGTCAGGAGCCATCCGAGGCTCCAGTTTATTATTTCAACATTTGCTTTTCTTTTGCCAGTTCGGAAGAAAGCTCAAGTTGATGGCATTTCAGAATTTTAAAAAACATACAATGTGGTGAGCAAATGCACATACTGACCATTAGTGTATGTTGGTGCTGATCAAACCAACTTTGAGAAAGGGAATTTTCAGCAAAAGAGGACAGGAGTTGGGAAGAGATGTTTATCATTTGTACTGTTCCTTCCTCAAAAATTGCACTCGTCGTAAAATATTTTTACAGAGTAATCGGTTTGGAGGAGAAGGAGTTGCAGAAATGGCAGGTGGGGATGGGATTTACTTTCCTTTTTAGTGCTGCCCCAGTGCCCCTTTTCCAAAGCCACATCACAATGCACAATGGAGTTTAGGAGCATGCTTGTGTAAAAAGTGAGTTCGGTACTCAGGATGATCATGAATCTACAATACAATACAAGTAGTCTTCAGCATACAAACATTCGGTTAGTGGCCTTTTGAAGTTACAATGGTACTCAAAAAAGTGGCCTAGGGCTGGTTTTCATACAACTGTTGCAGCATCCCCAGGGTCACATGACCAATTTTCAAGCACTTATATTTATGACAGATGGACTGTCCGTGAACATGTGATCACCATTTGTAGCCTTCCCACCCAACTTTTTACAAGCAAAATCAAGATTTGTTTAACAATTACAGAGATTCACTTAACTGTGACAAAAATTGTCATAAAATTCACTTAACTACCGCCTTGCTTAGCGATGAAAATTTTGGGCTCAATTGTGGCTGTAAGTTGAGAGCTACTTCTACTTTTTTTGTCCAAGAATTTAGTTTCCTGTAAGAATATTGTGCATCCCAAAAGAGACCTCCATGTTGCTGGTCTTATTATGGTCATTTTATATAGTCTCAGTTAAAGAAGAGAATAAAACTGTGTTAAGAACTGGAATTTATTTTTAAGTTAATTTATTTCTGAGAGAGGTCACTGTTTTACAATTAAAACCAGAGGTGGTATTCAGCAGATTCTGACTAGTTCTGGAGAACCAGTAGCAGAAATTTTGAGTAGTTTGGAGAACTGGCAAATACCACCTCTGACTGGAGATTTTACAGTATCCTTCCCCTGCCATGCCCACCAAGCCACGCTCACACAACCGGTAGTAAAAAAAATTGAATCCCACCACTGATTAAAACAGATTATTATACTACTCCTTAAATTAAAAAATGCTATTAATTGATCCTCATGTTTCAGTCCAGATTATTCTGCACCTAAGATGTTTGGGAAGACCCACCCATAAGTACAAGAGCTGGTTCTGAAATCATAATGAACCAGAAAAACTTAAATTATAGCATTCTTGCTAAGAAAGCACAATAACAAATCACATCCATATTGTTATGTATGCAGGTTTAAAGTCATTGGTTTAGTTTGAACTGTTCTTGTAAAATGTAAGAAATGATTGGTTTAAAAAGTGCGGGAAAACCCTGCACTCTGATTGGCTGGCAACTGCGACTGCTGGCTATAAGTAGCAACCACAGCCCAGCCAAAGTGGGTTCGTTCTGAGCTGTAGTCACTAATAAACAAAGAGCTTGAAGCACTCCGTGTCTGTCTCTTCATGCAAACTTAACACATATTGTTGTCCAAAAAATGGCATGGTTGTGCTTATGTAGTCACCAGGAGTTGAGCTCAGTTTGAGGAACCTGACTCTATAGAATCTTCCCAAGTATCATTCCCAATAAACATGACCCTAATAAGTATGGGATTCATAATCCATCATATCTGAGGAGCTCCAGGTTGGAAAAAATGATTTGTGGATCACCATCTATAGGACTATGGCAGGATTCCGCCTCTTATACATATTCCATATCTTCTAGAACTGGGGTGTCAAACTCAATTTCATTGACAGCCGCATCAAGGTTGTGTTTGACCTCAGGGGGGCAGGGGCCATGGTGAGGGTGGGTGTGGCCAGCTTGATGTCACTCGTGTCAGGGCACCTCTGACAGCAAAAATGGTCTGGGCTCCTAAGCTCCATTTTTGGCTGGGAGGGCCTCTTTTAGTCCTTTGCCAGCAAAAACGGAGCTTGGCGGGGGGGCTGCACATGGCCCTTGCGACCTCCATTTTTGGCCGGGGTGGCTTCCTGCAGCCCTCTGCCAATGAAAATGGAACTTTCTAGTTGCAGGAGGCCATCGCAGCCAAAAATGGAACTCTCCCGAGCTCTCTTTTCACTGGCAGAGGCACTGCAGGCCAGACTTTCACTGTTTCCAGGGCGGCCCAGTGGGCTAGATCTAAGCACCCCTCTGGCCTTGAGTTTGACACCCCTAACTCTGATACAATTGGATAAGTTATATCTCAATTTTGAACCTATATTTTAAATATGTAAAATGCTGCCTCAGTGCAATATTTCATGGGATTTTAACCAGGTGATTTAGACCTTTTCTTGCACCCTGCATTAAAAAAAAACTATTTAAACTGTAGCTTTTTTTTCCCAGCACAAACAGTAGAATTACAAAAAATAATCTAGGACAAATGTCTAATGCCTGATATATTTTTCCCTTCACTTTTTTGTAGGCATACTTTCTCTTCTCTGTGGCATTCTGGTGCTACTTTTACCTGAGACCAAGGGACAGCCCTTACCAGAGACAGTGGAAGACGTGGAGAAAATGTCAAGGTACTGACTAAATATCCTTAGAAGAGAATGCATGCATCCTTAGATATTCTTGCATACCCTCTGGAAAATTCAGCCTTCAGATGATTTATTCTAGACTTTAGTTCAACAATTTTTGAGAGACTTAGCACAAGCTATACCCTAAATACATATGCATCTGTATGTGTGTGTATTCATGCACCTTAATGTCCATGTATGTTTTTTTCTTTAAAAAAAAGTCATTGCAAGGAGCAGTTTGGACTAGAAGCAGCATAAGAGCAGAAGGAATTAATTTTATTCCCGCCCCCCGCCCCATGAATAAAATGATCTTAGCACAGATTTAAATTGATTATGGCATCTATATTTTACCTTCCTCCAAGAAAATGAAAGCAGCATTTATTTTCACCTGTTACCATTCCAATTATCACAATTATTCAAAATAGATTAGGCTAAATATAGCAGAACAGTTTGTACTCACATTAAGCTAGTGGTTGTTTTTATAACACAATAGGTAGGTTTGTCTAAGCCAGAATGGCTGAGTTCATACAACATCCTAAGCCAAAACAAGCCACATTATACTTCAATGTGATGCCAGATGAGTTGGAATTGCAATGCTATCTCCTTGGTCTTAGTCTGACTACAGCATTCTTTAATTTAGAAGAGAGGAGCATCAATGTTCATCTGCTCCTTGGTACAAAAGGAAATTCACTTTTATCTTTATTCGTGAACCCAACCTAAATTTGGTCCTCTTGAGCTGCCTATTTTTAAAAAATGCCAGTGCACCTTATGAAGTGAGATTCAGTCTCAAAAATCACTTTAAAGAAATAGTATTTCTGCTAAAATCAGAATTCTGCCCAATAAAGTCAATCGCTTATAAACTTTTTTTTTATTTCTTCTCTACACAGTTTCAGGCTTTTGTGAAAAAAACAAGCATCAAAATTCCAGCAAAGCAGTTTGATATTTGGTTAATATTGCAAAGCCTCATGAGCTACCTGGTTTTCTATTTCACAACCACTGGACACCACCTTCCTGTTGGAGGAGATGAATTCAATCATGTCATAAGCTCTAAAGAAACTTTTTATAAAGAAAGCATAGAATTTTTCTATGGGGTAAATATGAACATATTTTTTAAACCTATTGTTTCCAGATAGGGAACTATTACATGCGACTCTCATAGAAGAGTAATCACTTTCATTAAATATTTTGTTTTACTACAGGATCTTGGTGTATGTATATCAGTGGTGGGATTCAAATTTTTTTACTACTGGTTCTGTGGGTGTGGCTTGGTGGGCATAGCTTGGTGAGTGTGGCAGGGGAAGGATACTGCAAAATCTCCATTCCCATCCCATTCCAGGGAAGGATACTGCAAAATCTCCATTCCCATCCCACTCCTGGGAAAGGATACTGCAAAATCTCCATTCCCACCCCACTCCTGGGAAAGGATACTGCAAAATCCCTTTCCCTCCCCACCCCACAAACCTGTTTTCCAGCTCCGTTCTTCTGTGCATGGCAATAAAAGAAGATGCAGCCGATCAGCTGGGACTCAGGAGGCAAAGAATAGATGGGGGTGGGGCCAGCCAGAGGTGGTATTTGCCGGTTCTCCAAAGTATTCAAAATTTCCGCTACCGATTCTCCAGAACTGGTCAGAACCTGCTGAATACCACCTCTGATGTATATACACAGGGGTGGGATTCTACTGGTTCTGTCCAGCTCTGTAGAACCGGTAGCTCTGAAGAGCAGCAGACACAGAACCAGTTCTGTGTCTGCTGCTGTTTTGGCCCACCCACCAACCGGGCTCTTACCTGACCTTTATTTCCTGCTTTTTCAACCTCAGCTGCTTTGCACGGCACAACTGCAGTTGAAAAAGCAGGAAAAAAAGTGCTTTTTCAAACGCTGTGCACTTGCGTGCAGTGCTGCTCAGCTGTCCAGGCAGCAAGCTGATGATGTTCCACATGCGTGTGCAGCGCACGTCAGGCATGTGTACGCCCGCAAATCATAAATCACCGAACTGGTAGTTACACCGGTCGGATCCCACCCCTGTATATACCTATATATACACACAATATATATACACTATATAGTGTAGTTTTTTTCAAAGTGTTGTCAACTTACATGGAATCAACCAGAAGCCATTCGTTTCATTTATTGGAACAGGATCAGAATGGAATTTTAAACACATTTCCAAAGAAATATGTTTCTTATTTCAAAGGTATATATGAATAAAGACATTCCTACAAGAAATGTAGGAATTAACTCTGCTTCCTGTGGATTCAGAACAACAAGCACATGTGTATATCCTCATAATAACACTGTGGTGTGGATAAGACTTTAAAATAGTTTCTTGATGCAGACTCAACAGGGACTTTCAAGTTGGCCTGGGGATTAGAAATTAGCTTTCTATTAGAAACAGCTTTCCATGTTTAACCTCAGCACAGTTAGCATTACAAACTGATATTAAATTGTTAGCCTGTCTTGGATGCATCAAAGTTCCAGAGATTAGCCCAGCCACAGTTAGAGAGGTTAAAGATGCAAAAACTTAGGTATTGTTAATATTTAGCTCAACAATAGTTCTTGGTATGAATCAAGTAGTGGTGAGATTCAAAATATTTTACTAGCGATTCTGTGGCTTGATGGGTGTGGCAGGGGAAGGATACTGCAAAATCCCCATTCCCTCCCCACTCCTGGGGGAAGTTACTGCAAAATTCCATTCTCTCCCCACCCCACTAACCTGCTTTCCAGCTCCGTTCTCCTGTGCATGGCAACAAAAGACCCAGACAATCAGCTGGGACTTGGGAGGCAGAGAATAGATGGGGGCGGGGCCAATGAGAGGGGTATTTGCTGGTTCTCTGAACTACTCAAAATTTCCACTACTGGTACTCCAGAACTTGTCAGAACCTGCTGAATACCACCTCTGGAATGAAGGTGAATATATGTGTCCCAGGATAATGTTGCAGGATCCAGTCTGGATCAGTGTCACCGGGACAAGGGATTTAGTCTTCCAAGCTTTTGCAATCGTGCTGGAGCCCATCCTCAGGGAACTTCCCTCTAGTTAGAGGGAAGTTCCCTGAGGATAGGATCCAGTATGAGTTCAAAAGCTTGGAAGACTAAACCTCTCATCCAGTGGTTGACCCAGATTAGGTCCAGGTATTGAAATCTTGATTAACTTTTTTGAAGCATACAGTGTTACCTCCATTACTGGAGGCAACACTAAAATCAAAACTAGCATTCCAAGTAAAATTTTCCTCCTGAAGCAAAAGCTATTTCAATTTTTTCATGCATACATAACCTACATTGCTTGCATTATAGCTGGGCACCGAATATAAAGCCAGATTAAATCTCCTCTCTGGTTTCTCCCTGAAGGTACATTTAGTGCTCAAAACAGAAGAGGGTTTGCCTGTCACTTTCTCCTCCCACACCCAGCAACTGGTCTAATACTTGTATTATTAACCAGGTTTTCTAGTATAGCTGTATGTATATGAGGTAGCTACTGACATATTGTCCACACATTATACTGGGCTAGGCTTGTTAGTCATGGTTTTAGATGCACTCTAAAAGTGAGTCAAAGCAAGTCAGACAAAACAATGCATAAAACAGAAATAGTCAGAAAGGAATGTTGCATATTTGGTTATAACTTGGGGAAACACTACTTGGTGAATTTTTACTCATGGTGCTCATGAACCTGAATGAGCAATGCATGTAAGGCAGCATTAAAGATGATGCCATTTATAGAAAGACATGGATCTTCCACCATCATAGCCATCCAACATTGCTGTATAGAAATTTTGTAGACATTTTTCTCCACCACATCTTTATTTTATTTTTATTTTTTTTATTCATATTTATATGCCGCCCTTCTCCGGAGACTCAGGGCAGCGTACTATTTTTGGAGCACAACCCAGTGTGCTCAGCAATAGCCTTCATTCCATTGTATATGCCTGCTTATTACTAAGCGGCATTTTTTACAAAGTCAGCTTATTGCCCCCAACAATCTTGGGTCCTCAATTTACCTACCCCGAGAGGATGGAAGGCTGAGTCAACCTTGAGCCTGGTGGGATTCGAGCCTGCACTAATTGCAGGCAGCTGGAACTAAGTGCTAGACATTTAACAGCCTGCACCACCAAGGCTACTTAAGAAAGAGCCTTTCCCTATCTTAAGAAAGAGCCTTTCCTTTTGGAACCATATTGTATTCTTCTGGATACTAGGTAGGTAGATAGGTAAATAGGTAAGTAGATTAGATGATAGCTACAGAGGTGGTATTCAGCTGGTTCGGACTGGTTCTACCGAACCGGTAGTGATGATTCTGTGCCCATTTGGGGAACCGGCAATTAGCACCACCGGCTGAATACCCACAGCTCCACCCCGCCCTGTATATCTTGCCTTCACCATGTGGCCCAGCTAATCTCCATGCCTCGCTCGCTTTGCTCATCAAAGATAAGCATGCTGCCAGTTCACAGTTCGCCTTTCACCTTGGGTCGGGGCCCAGGGATGTGCCATTCCCCGGCTCCAGCCTTGCTCCAGAGCCTCTACCCACTCACCATTCGCCTTGGCTGGGTTGGGAAACGTGCCATTTCCCAATCCAGCCTAGTCCCGGAGCCTCCCCCAGCCTTGGCCAGGTCAGGCAATGCACCATTACCCTGCTCTGGTCTTGCCCTGGGCCTCTGCCGATATGTGCTGCCCTCCTCTGGTCTCAAACTACGACCTCCCAGGCTGAAGTAATTTATTCGACCTGCAGCCTTCCGCACTAGGCTGAAGGACCGCGTGGACGGGGGAGCGCAGGAGGGTGGAAGCTGTTTGGGAATGGACTGGACAGCTCTTCTTACCTGTAAGAAGTCCCATCCAGAAAGCGCTGCAGTGGAGATCTTGCAGGCTGCTTCTTCCATCCCTTGCCGAGCCTCATTCGCTCGCGGAGACACCCCATGCATTCTCTGGGTCGGCAGCTGCTTCTCTCCACTGTTGCTCTTGCTGGGACAGCATCTTGTGCAGTTTAGCAGTTGTGAGCCGCTGCTTTCCTCTAAGACCCATCCGGAAAGCACTGCAGCTGAAAGAAACCACATTCAACATGGCTGCTTCTTCTTTGTACTGCAGCGCTTTCCGGATGGGACTTAGAGGAAAGCAGCAGCTCACAGCTGCTAAATTGCACAAGACACTCTCCCAGCAGTGAGGAGAGAAGCAGCCATTGCCCTGGAGAGCAGAGATGGACAGAAGCAGGCCCCGAAATGTTGCTCAGTTGAGCCTCACCACATGGTGGAAGCCTTGCGCATGCACATGCTCAGAAGCCATGTGTGCACACATGCACAGAAGCTGCACGCATGCTAACATTTTCGGTGAACTGGTGGTGAAATTATTTGAAACCCACTGGATAGCAAGATAGCAAGATAGCAAGATAGCAAGGTAGCAAGATAGATAGATAGATAGATAGATAGATAGATAGATAGATAGGGAGGGAGGGAGGGAGAGAGAGAGAGAGAAAGAAAGAAAGAAAGAGAAAGAAAGAAAGAAAGAAAGAAAGAAAGAAAGAAAGAAAGAAAGAAAGAAAGAAAGAAAGAAAGGTAGGCAGGCAGGCAGATGCCATGTGTCCCATAGGTCAAAAGTAATGCAATAATACCAAGTAGTTTCCTCCTTAGTGGATATTTATCCTGGCAAATGCTAGCAATTCAATTTCTGCAGATTTTCTGCATCATAACTAACACAGCTGACTGTTCCACAAACTCAGACACCTTGTAAACCAGTGCTAACCAACAAAGAAAGAAAGAAAGAAAGAAAGAAACAGCCGCTTATGGGATATTCGTGGTATTTATTTTACATTCATGTGAATTATTTCATTATATTGCACTTCACTTCTGTTTGTTCTTCTCTCTCTTTGTTGCTTTCGACAAGAGGTTATTGTCAGGTCAATTATCTCTCATTGTTCTGGTGATCCATGGAATAAAGCGAGACACTCGCACATAAATGCCAGGTTTCATGGGCCGGGCACAGCCCAGCCCCCAGGAAGTGACTCCATGTAGCACATACTTTCCTTCCTCTTCACAGACCAGGGGGCCTCCGCTGTCGCCCTGGAATCGATTAATTGGAGGGGGAAAAATGAACCAGGAGTGCAAGAGAAATCAACATAGCCCCAAGATGAGTTACACATCATTCTTACTGGATGGCTTTTATTGCCTGACAATAACATGTTTAGGGACGAAAATTTACAAAGCTAATCATTAAAAGGACTTCATGAGGTTCAAACTAGACCCATGATGATGAACCTATGGCATGCATGCCAGAAGTGGCATGCAGAGCCATCTCTCCAGGCACGCCAGCTGTCACCTGTTGCTCTTCCGGGTTCCAGTGCACACATACGTGCTGGCCAGCTGGTCTTTGCATGCACATGCGCATCATAAACTGGAAGACTAGGTGGCCAGTGCACATGCACATGCCAGGGAGCTGGTCTTCCGGTTTCCAGTGCTCCCCCATGCATGTGCACACACTCCTGTTTCGGCACGTGGTGCCGAAAATGTTCACCAACACTGAACTAGACCCAAAGGGTGGATGTTATACAAATAACTTGAACTGGGTGGGTTCTTAAGTAAGAAGATATTTAATTAATTAATTAAATTTATTTATTTAATTTATATATATATATATTTGTTTTCATAGATTTTCACAGGTACAGGCATGCAGGTCTTGGCTTGTTTGGGTCTCTTCCCATGTAAGATTGAGAGCATCTTGGCGATGTTTCGATGAGGTCGCATTGGTGCTTTCGGCTTTGTGCTTGTGCGAGCAAAGTGTGATCGGAGCTGCCATCTCTCTATAAATACTGGTGAGGAGGTGTGGTGTGCTGGCTCTGTTGAAAGCGGGTTGGTTGGCTGTGTTGTTACTTCTTGATTGGGTGATGGAGTTAATGTTTGCAGATTGGTTGGCTTTTTCGTAAGACCCTGTGTGGCTGAGGTACTGGCTGTGTGTCTCTCAGCCTTTTGTATTGTAACGACCTGGGTAATGGGCTGTGTGATGACCTTCTGAGTTCTATTGTTGTGACATCCTGGGTTTTGTGCTGTAATCTCCTGGGTTGTTGGCTGTGTTGTAACATCCTGAGGTTTTGTGGTGTAACCTCCTGAGTTCCGTGATGTGATATCTGAGCGGATGGCTATGATGTAACATTCTGGGGTTTTGGTTTGGCTTCGAGTTTGAGGTCTGGCTATGTGTTCATGGCATGTGTCAGTTTGCTTAGTTTGGGGGTCGGAGGGTATAGCAGCTGGTGATGCAGCCGTGGTCTGGTTTCTGGACAGTGGTTGTCTTTTGTCTATGGGATGGGTTTGGGTTTTAGTCTGGTGAGGGAGATTGGTGGTGGCGTCATGGGTCCGGTGTTGGTTTTCATGGCTGGGACTCGTTTGTTGATTAGGGCTAGTTTCCAGATGTCTGGTAGGCAGGAGGTATCATCCCATTTATTCATGTTATGGGGGTGTTTCTCTATTTCGATGGCTTCCCTGATTATTCTCTTGTTGAAGTGTTCAGTACTGGAGATTAATTTGGTTCCCTCAAAATCAATTTCATGCCACACAGGGTCTTACGAAAAAGCCAACCAATCTGCAAACATCAACTCCATCAACCAATCAAGAAGTAACAACACAGCCAACCAACCTGCTTACAACAGAGCCAGCACACCACACCTCCCCACCAGTATTTATAGAGACGGCAGCCCGATCACACTTTGCTCAAGCACAAGCATGAAGCCAAAGTTAATTGAAGTTTGGACATTTGGTAACGTGCTGGGAATCTCAGCACCAGCTTCGCTTCTGGGAAGAACGGGCTGAAGACACCAGCCTGAAGATGACGGATAAGATTTCATCGAACGTTGCCAAGGTATTCTCAATCTTACACAGGACAAGACCCGAATACACCAAGGCCTACATACCTTACCCGTGAAAATCTACGAAAACAAATATATATATATATATATATATATATATATATAGGATGTTTTGGTATTGAGCCCAAGATTGAGAATACTTGGCAACGCTCGACGAATCGCCAGGGCTGTGTTTCAGCCTGCTCTTCTGGGAAGAACGGCTGAAGACACCAGCCTGAAGATGACGGATAAGATTTCATCGAAACGCTACAAGGTATTCTCAATCTTACACGACAAGACCCAATACACCAAGACCTACATACCTTTACCCGTGAAAATCTACGAAAACATATATATATATATATATATAAAACAAATAGTAGCATTGAGAATCATAAAAACATCCTCAACACAGCCTGGAAACAGGTTGTGTTACACACCCACATTCATGATATAAAATGAATATTTTCTTCACTTGCTGTAATAATTATTTATTTATTTATTTATATTTGAACTTGTATGCCGCCCCATCTCTGAAGACTCGGGGTGGCTCACAATTAAGAACATAGACAATAAATATTTAAAAAATCATTAAACCAAAACAAGCTCAAATATTAAAACATGACAACAATACACATTAAAACTGTCCCTCCCCCAAGGAGGGGTTGGTCGAATAACCAGGTTGGTCGAATAACCAGCCCAGGTTGGTCGAATAACCAGGTCTTTAATTCATGGCAGAAGGTGTGGAGATCAGGAGCCAGGTGGAGCTCCAAAGGCAGTTGATTCCAAAGGTCAGGGGCCGCGACAGAAAAGGCTCGTCGTCGGGGAGTCACCAGCCGGCATTGACCCGCCGACGGGACCCCGAGGAGTCCTTGCCTATGACCTCGCACAGGGCGGCCGGTATTAGATATCGGAAGAAGATGCTCCCTCAAATTAGAGGGAAGACGCTTCCCTCAAATTAGAGGGAAAAACCCTCTGAAGGTACCATTTTCACTGGGAAGAAAAAAAATGAAACATCCTTGGGTTTATTGACAAAAGCAGCATGCCATATCTTACCTGACAGCTATCAGATAACCCATCAATATTACCAGCACAGAGTTCATGGTTACGGACTCTGTTATTAAGGAACTCAGGCCGGTTACACACTTTATTCTCAATGACAGGGAAGCCAGTCTCTTTAAGGAAGCCATCTCCACCAGTTCCTTTGAAAAGCAGATGGGAGGGAGGAAATAATGAAAGGAAAACCCATACAGGATAATGCAGTGAAGAAGCAACATAGATGATTAGGGGACTGGAGGCTAAAATATATAGAGAACGGTTGCTGGAATTGGGCAGGTCTAGTTTAAAGAAGGACATGATATCTCAGGGGTTGCCATAAAGAAAAGGGAGTCAAGCTATTCTCCAAAGCACCTGAAGGCAGGACAAGAACCAATGAATGGAAACTAATCAAGGAGAGAAGCAACCTAGAACTAAAGGAGAAATTTCCTGACAGAGTAATTGATCAGTGGAACAATTTGCCTCCAGAACTTGTGAAAGCTCCAATACTGGAAAATTTTAAGAAACATTTGGACAACCATTTGTCTGAAATGGTATAGGGTTTCCTGCCTGAACAGCGGGCTGGACTAGAAGACCTTCAAGGTCCCTTCCAACTGTGTTATTCTGTATGTTTCCTGATCTGGTAAGAATGGGATCAGATACATTCTTCTAGCTTTTTTTAATGGAAATGTTACTTAAAGCTTCAGGATGCAGGCATGATTTTTCCATGGTATAAGTTCAAGTTCAAGTTCAAACCTTTATTGTGAATGTACAACATGTGTACAATGAAATTGAATAAGCCTCCACTGGTGCAGCCCACACAAAATACAGAATACATCTCAATAATAAGAAAATCCCTAAACCGAAGTAAGTAATCTATATCTATATCATCTATATCTCTCTATCTCTCTATCTCTATCTCTATCTCTATCCATCTATCTCTATCTCTATCTATCTATCTATCTATCTATCTATCTATCTATCTATCTATCTATATCTATATCTATATCTATATCTATCTATCTATCTCTATATATCTATCTATCTATCTATCTATCTATCTATCTATATCTATCTATCGATATCTATCGATATAGATATAGATATATTACTACCAATAGTAGTATTATAACCAATCACATTCTTAAATGCTCAAGGAAGCATATTCATCACCAAATATGGGACCATAAAAAACTCCCTTTTTATCACTGTTAATCCTACAAATTCCATATGACTACCTTGCCCCTCAGAAACTAAAAAGTGTAAGCTTTTGCTGCCGTCTGGTGGTCATGTGGATCTTGCAGCACAAATATAATTCAGGTAATCCTCATTTAGCAACCACAAGTGAAAAACCACTTACTTCAGGTTTCCTGTGCTTTACAGACTTGTGAAGGTCAAAAATGTGAGGTCTTGTCACAAAATACTTTTTCATCACCGTCATAACTGCAAATGGTCACTAAACAAGGACTACCGTTAGTCTTAACCAAGTGTCTTGCAAATTTTTTAACCACTCTGAGGTTACTCACCTTTTGTATCACCCCATCCTGTGACATAACATTCTGCTCCACCAGCTACAACAGTGTTGGCTGAAGGCAAGCAGACTGGAATGACTTCATTGGTGATCTTTACTGGGCTGGAAGAAAAATGATATCTTTTCATTCTAGTCACTCTATTATTATATTACACTGTGTGCCTCTCCGGCCTTTATATTTTATTTGCAAATAACCAAACACAGCAAACATATTGAACTCTTGAACTCATGGCCAGTTGCTTTCTAGCCTTGTGCCTTATTTACTAGACCACACTGGCTCACATTAGATACTATTATTAGATATAATAGATGTTTTTTTAGTCCATGGATATTTTTTAAGTAATATATTCCTAGGAGGCTAAGGTTTACACATTGTGAAGTCAGCTTACTTGCTAGTTGCTTAGGCACATGAAACTTCAGAATTTGATCTCTAAAATGAATATAAATATAACATTTACATAAATGCAGTCATTATAATTGAGCGTTGTATGGTATAGCCATGTATGACATATCTCCCTATTTCAGCTAGTCTGTTCTTCAAGTCAAATAATTCTTGCTACTACAGTCATTTTTTTGAAAGAAAGATAATCTCATATAACAGTTAAGAGGGTTGCATTCCTTGAGTTATCCCACATAAAAACACTGTCTCCAGGAGATAATCTTTGATATAATGGAATTGAATCTTAATGTTGCATGAATAAAGAATTAGAAACCATTAATTAAGGTAGCTTCAGCATCACTGTAGCCTCTAGTGCAGTGTTTCTCAACCTTGACAACTTTAAGATGGGTGGACTTCAACTCCAAGAATTCCTCAGCCAACTGGGAAACATTGCTCTACTGTGTCTTTTGTGAAGTCAGCCTGCCTTCACGCTATTTCACATTGTCAGCTATTTTCCAGCAAAACAACCACAAACATCACAAGTAGGTTTTCTCAAGTGAGCTGAAAAAAGCCTGGGTTTTGAAGTAAGATTACAGGTAGTCCTTGACCTGTGGCCACAACCGTGTACAAACTGTCTAAGTAAGACAGTTGTTAAGTGAGTTTTGCCCCATTTTATGACCTTTCTTGCTACAGTTGTTAAGTGAATCACTGTAGCTTTTAAGATAGTAACACGGTTGTTAAGTGAATCTGGCTTCCCCATTGACTTTGTTTGTCAAAAGGTCACAAAAGGAGATCACAAGATCCCTGGGACATTGCAACGGTCATAAATATGAGTCGGTTTCCAAGCGTCTGAATTTTGATCTCATGATCATGGGGATGCCACAATTGTCATGAGGGTGAAAAATGGTCATAAGTCACTTTTTCAGAGCCATTGTGAATTTGAACAATCATTAAATGAATTCTTGTAAGTAGAAGACTTCCTGTATTTACACTTCTCTGGAAGCAAAGGAACAGGAAGGTATATCAAGGTTAGGGATGGTCAGAGAGAAAGAAAAAGAAAAATTGTGGAAACTCCCCAAATTTAAGCTGGAATCTACCCAAACACAAATTTTCCAGGAAGTGCGTTGTCTATTCCAGAGTGAATTTATTCTCTAGGCTACAGCAATGTTTCTCAAACTTGTCAATTTTAAGATGTGTGGGCTTCAACTCCCAAAATTCTGGGAATGATTTGTGGGAGTTGAAGTCCACACATAAGTTACCAAATTTGAGAAGTACTATTCTAGAGGATTTGGGAACAGATAACCAAGAACTGGAGAAACATTAACTGGAGTGAGTGCTATGCATCCCACCTTGAGTTCTTGGAAGAAAGGAAGGACATAAATTTAAGAAACAAGTAATAAAAATAAGTCACCTGGTAGAAGAACTTTATGTTTTTATCTTTAGTGGACCTAAACTTAGGTACTGTGCAATAAAAGCTCTAAGTATGCTATTGTTATAGATTGATTCCTATATATTTACTGCTAAAGCCAAATTTGAAGTTAATGTTCTTCCTTCTAAATTGTATGCAAACCAATTTGTATCAATTAAAAAATTAAAAAAAAAACAACTATATGGATACTATTCCATGCCAGAAGCTTATCCCAGTTACAATGATTTTGTCCATAACAAAAATGCAATTGCCTAAAAACAGAGGCACGGTGTGCATCAATAAATTTGGACATTACTTCAGATGAGCATTGTACCATAACGAAATTGGATCAATTCGAAGGTCATTTTAGTAATGTTACTATATTCACAGCAAGGAGCTTTGGAATGGAGGATAGAGAGAGAGAGAGAGAGTGTTAAAGTTAAATATTGTCACCCAAAGGATACCTGTTTAATTTCAGTAGGGCAATGTCTGCCCTATTTGGTTCTTTGAATATTTTCTCAACGATGCGATGTTGGGTGGATGACTCTAAACCTGCCTCTGTATGCAGGCCAAGTGACACTTTGTAAAAATTAGGAATTGGTGACCTACAAAAGACAAATTTCCCAGGTGAGAATATCTTCGTAGACCCACAACTTAGGTAGATAAGAAGAGGACAATTCAGTGAGAATTTCTGAAGTCTGGAGCCATAGCTACTACCGGTTATGTGGGTGTGGCTTGGTGGGCGTGGCAGGGGAAGGACACTGTAAAATCTCCAGTCAGAGGTGGTATTTGCCGGTTCTCTGAACTACTCAACATTTCCGCTACTGGTTCTCCAGAACTGGTCAGAACCTGCTGAATACCACCTCTGAGCCATAGGTGGATCTATGTTATGTAAGTCTGCAGGGAGGACAATAGGGCTAAACTAGGTCTGAGAATTGTGGGGAGGGGGAATGTGCTGGACTTAACAAGCTAAATGACTAGAAATCACTGTTTCAGTGGGAACATTTGGGGGAATTATGGAAAACCAGAATATCAGATACCAAGCATCGGATGCCAATGGTTATTTAATTATATTCACTTATTAAGTGGCACTAATTGCTATTAATCTACAATCTATGCATAATTGGTTGGAGCTATTTGTTCTTTACTGAGAAACAAAGAAGCTGAAACCCCAAGCCAGGCTACTATTCCATACTTATACAGCTCAGGATTACCACTGTGTCACTTGGCAAGTGGTTTCCAAGGCTTCAGATGCAGATCCTTTCCAGCCCTGGACAAAAATGCCAATTAAGTACTTTTCTGTATCCAAAGCAGGATCATCTCATCTGGAGCTTACAGCCTTTTTCCATGTGCAATTACTCAGAGACAATAGCTGAGAAAGAGACAATAAATGAGGGGCCCTTGGTGTTCTCTGAGTTGGTGGACATTTCATTACCCAAACTAGGTAACATAATCCCCAAACCCCAAAAACTTTAACCTTGGACTGTCTACTATTGACCTCACCCCTTTCCTAAGAGGTCTGTAGGGGGCGTGCATAAGCGCACCAAAGTGCCTACCATCCCTGTCCTATTGTTTCTTTTATTTTCTTATATGTATCCATGTATTTATACCTATGTTTATACTTATACCTATTATCTTGTAAGCAATTGACTAATCAAATAAATAAATAAATAATCACTGCTAGTAAGGAATGAGGGTTTGCTCTCAGTTTAAATTCTAACAGCCTGGCGGAGGAAGAATCTTAGAGATTCTTTGATTGGGCTGTTTACTGTTAGCAATTGCAGTGAATATCTGTAGCTCGGGTGTAGGATGAGGGTGAAGGTTCGTTCTCCGAGCTTGTGGTTGCTTTCTAAACATTTCATTACCTCTTTTTGTTTACTGTTTACATTTTTGTTTACTGTTAGCTGGTTTGGCAATTCCTTGATTTATTTCTTGTTGGTCTTCGTGTTAATCTATGCTTGTCTGGGTATTGACTGCTGGTGGGAAAGTGTTTTTGTCTTTTTGTTCCTCTTTTGGCTTGTTGATTGTCTCTTTTGCATAGTATATAGATATCTATGCTTGTGTCTATACGTCTATTCTAGAGATAGTATAGTCGTTCCCTTTTGCCATCAGGTCCTTCTGAGAACCCAGTTAATAGGTATGTCAGGCCACAACAGAGATGTTTACACACATTACAAAAGCCAGATCCAAACAAATCATACTAAGGATTGGAACAAACTGTAAACCAAGCCACAATCTGTGATGTATAAAGAGAACTTGCTGTCAATTGGTAATGTATAGTTCATATAGGTCATGCATAGATGTGGCCTGATCTAAGCATAGTACACAAAATTGTCTGTTACAACATCTTACCTGTCAACAACTTCTTCAGCCTCGATCACAATAATACACGGGCAAACAACCAATAGAAATTCAAGGTAAACTGCTCCGAACTCGATTGCACAAAATACGACTTCAGCAACAGAGTGGTCAACACTTGGAACGCCTTACCCAACTCCGTTGTTATAGCCCCTCACAGCTTCAGCCTCAAACTGTCCACTGTGGATCTCACCCCATTCCTAAGAGGTCTTTAAAGGGAGTGTGCGTAAGCGCACCAGTGTGCCTATCATCTGTGTCTCACTGTGCCCATTTATCTGTATTTACTCCCATTGTCTTGCTTATGTTCATACTTATATTTCTTATCTTGTACATGTTTGACAAATAAATAAATAAATAAATGTCCAATGGAAAGCTTTCCAATTTTGTTAACGGTATATTAATTCTCAGAAATTACTTTCTGAGTAATTGCTTTCTTCTGATTTCTGATTCTAGTTTTCTTTTTTTCCTCAAATAGTTTCCTAAGAGCTAATAATCTTGTACAACATTGCAATTTCTAGTGTCATGGTGAGATATCTGTACATCCAACAGGTTGATTGTCAGCTGCAAACAGATTACAAACTTCTACTGTCAGAATTGCGTTGAAGGATGGGATATAAACCACTCAGGTAATCAAGAGTGAATTAAACCCCGGACATGGCATATTTGTCATAATGGCAAAATGGTAGATTGGCCATAATCTGACAGATACCTGCTAGGACTAATATAACGATACCACAAAATGGCCCCAAACAGACAGAGAAAGCTCTAACTCTTTGCTGCTAACTGATGGTCATCTGAATTTCTGCAACCCAGGTATGATAGTCTAATGTCTACTGCATCCTTGTGTTTTCTAACTATGGAGTGACTACAACTCCCAGAATTCCAGGTTGTGAATTTTGCCAGTATTGAATTGGGAAAATCTGGTCTCTTGCTCAAGGGAAGTTTTATTTTTATTTATCATATTTTGAAGCTTCCCATCTCCCTCATAAAGGGACTCTGGGCAGTATACAAATAAAAGTTTTACCGGTCTAAGCAGTGAGTTGCTGTCAGAACCCATTGTGGCTGTATTAAAGTGCCTCCACAAAAATGAAAATTGCTGTAACTGAAAAAAAGAAAACAGAAGATTAATTTTATAGTAAATAATTTTATAGTAAATAAGGCTGTCCATTCATTATTCAAACTCCTTATTCTCAAGCATTACACAGAGCGAATACCAGCATCCATGAAATGGCTTAAATTTACAACAATTCAGAACAAACTGAATGGCATTTCTTTTCTTGCTTCTTTGAGACTAATAAATTCAGAGTGTGAAACCATATTTTCAGAGCAGAGTCTTGTACTACCTAAACTACTAGTAGATATATTATTACTTTAGGCTTTGTGGATCTATCTTGCAAAGCAATATCTACATTAACAATGTATTACAAGCAGATGACAGACAGATGTAAACCATTAGGGAAAGCAACAATGGTATGCAAAAAGCACTGTTTCAATAGTACAGGGTAAATGTTAAAAGGATAATAATTGCTTGTGACACTGTTCTAAACAGGGACAGAATTGGCTGTTCTGACCAAGGCTTCCCGAGACATCAACAAACACACATTAAGTACAAAACCTTCTTATTTTAGTTCAACAACTGTGAATTATCATCATTCACAGCCCGTAATGAGTCTCAACCAGTTATAAATAGTCCCATGGAAGTCTGCCAAAGTCCTTCGGAAGAAGTCTGATAAAACTTCTTTCTTGAAGCGTTGCCAACAACTAAAGTAACAATCAAAACCAAACGGAGCACAAATTCACCATGGAGATTTCAGGTTCAAAACCAACCAGAGCAAACAATGTTGCTTCCTGCAAAGGTCCCTGTCCCTTTGCACTTCCTTTATATCTTATCACCTCCAATCACCTCCAGGCAATCACCTCCAAGCCTTACTCCCAAGCCTTACTCCCTTTGTCTTAGCTGCTGTTGCCTTCTGGCAGCTGTGTGCACACATGCACGGAGAACACAGTCCCCTTGTTCCTCTGCCTCGCTGCTTTCAGATTCTGGAGGCTCTGGAGTCAGCACATAACTCCCAGATGGCCCTTGCCCCATCTCTGTATCAGACACAGGACCATCGTCTGAGTCCTCCCCAGACTCCCAGACTGGCCCATGTTCGTCCCCACTGTCCGATTCTGCTGCCATCTCCGCAGGCTGCGGCGGACAACAACATTGGCTAATGCTAGAATGGGAGACCACATGAAGATCTCACAGTTGCATTCTAGACTTGAGAGTTGAAGGCATTGGCAAAACACTTCCAGGTATTGCAACTGAAACATGGATATAAAGTTTCACAGGAGTGAAATGAGAGAGCCTTTACATTTATTATTATTATTGTTGTTGTTTCTCTTACTGTTATTCTGAACACACTGTATAGACTAGAGTGAGGTCCTTTCATCATTGCTGAATTGAAGTGCTGCTATCCACTGGTTTGGAAGAAAACCATACCAGAATGACAGTCATAACCAATCCTAGCCCTGCCTCTGCTGTTACTTCTATTGAAGTCAATATAACCAGCTGACTCACTTCCAGAAACCTGAGTGACAAAATCCAGAATATTTCATATCCTTTCAGACTACTTTGGGGCAGCATCATAATATGAGGAGAAATACTATTTTAATAAAGGTATAGTTAAGAGCAATCTAAGAGATGAAGCCAACGTGATGGAAAGGTGGCAGAACTGTTGTTGCTGCTGCATATTTGTGCCATGGTTAGGTGCAGCTGGGGAAAGATCTTGAGTGATGCACACTGCACAATTAACATCTCCCTCATCCAAAGTGATGTCTGGAGATAACTTTATCTATATGTCAGCCATATAAGAGAAGGCTCAGAAAAGGATGTTGGTACTGCAAACATGGGAACATCTGGTATCAAGATTTAGTGAGAGGATAAAGGCTTTACTGCTTGCCTGGAAGCAAAATTCAAGCTAATTTCACCAGGGGTGGGCTGCTGGGGGCTTGCAGGGGCTCAGGAGAGCCCCTAGCTAAGACTCTGCAGGGCTCAGAGAGCCCCCAATAACCTCAGAAAGACAAGCAGCAAGGGAAAGCTCTTAATAGGCTTAATTGAACTTCTGGGCATTCAGCCAAGAACATTTCACACCTTGTAAAAGTGTTGCAAGCTAGATAAACAATCCACTCAGCGTTTGCGAGGGAGAGCCATTGAGAAAATCAGATAACATAGCCACTAGCTTCCAAGGGGATTAATTCCCAAATAATAAGAATCACGTAACTCACCAGAAACTCCACTAAGACTCCAAGATCCCTCTCATAGTCACTGCTATTAAGTCTGGTTTCATCCAGTCTTTTATTTAAGTATTAAATGCACAAAATAATAAACAACTTTTTGGTATATATCTTTTTTTTAGGTAATTAGGTCAAAGAAGACCACGCCCACCCAGCCATGACCAGTCATTAGGGCAGAGAGCACCTTGCTAAAAAATTTGAAGCCCACCCCTGAATTTCACCCATGTGGAATAATATATTCTGTCTGCCCTCAGTAACTAGGGTAGTCCCTATGACCTTAGACTTATGACCATAAGTGAGCCACAATTCATGGTGAACATAAAGCAGGTCATCACCTGATCTGATTTGGCATTCCTGGCTTACCCAGGTGTGGTCATTAAGTGGACAGAGCAAAAGAACTGCTTGCTGAAGCTCTCCTCTGCATGGGCAGAAGAGAACAGCAATGCAGAGCTTTTCAGTCAGCCTCCTGGAACCAGCCAGGTGGCAACGGCTTGTGGATTTCCCTGCTGGCTTCCCTGATAACTTTCTGGGGAAGCCAGCAAGGGAGACTACAAATGATGATCACATGATCATGAGGCACTTGGCAACATGTCATAGGTATGAATGCTTGCCAAATGCATAGGTCACAATTATGTAACTGTGGGTGTACTGGAAGCTCAGGTGTAGGTCATTAGTCTCTTTGTTCAGCAGTGTTGTAATTACAAATGGTTGCTGAACAAATGGTCATTAAGTGAGGACAATCTGTGTACAGAAACTAGCTTTGGTAAGGAAAGATGGGCTGCTATTTACAACTTTGGAGAAAATAATCTGGTCCCTTAAAAAAGAACTATAAGCAAGTTCATTGAAAAGTTTCAAATAATAAAGGTACAAGCCCTGAGCAATAAATAGAAGAATAAATGAAGAGTAAAAATAGTAAATCAAATAGGACATGGGAGAAAATCACAATCCAAGCCTAGAATATAACCACAGAGAGATTTTTGCTTATTGGGTGGATGAGAAATATAATAAATAATCCTATTATTTATTTATCTATATCCCACCTTTAGTATTCTTATAAATAACTCAAGGTAGTGAACGTACCTAATATTCATTCCTCCTTCTATTTTACCTACAACAGTAAGATATTTATATTATATATATATAATATTTAATACCGAACACGGAGACTGATCTGCCAGGGCCAAGAATGGGGATTTGAAACACAGCCACCAACAATTCTTCCAAAACATAGAAGTGGTGGATATTTGGCTTTCCCACATCCAGCATCAGAAGCAGCTGAAACATGAATGGGAGAGATGTAAGATATGCACACTGTAGCAAAGGTTCAATAATTATCTCCTTTAATGAGAAATCCTGAGAATTGCCTTTGTCTATGGAGGAATAGGTCCAAATGTTAAGAGTTATTAATTTTGTCAACAGCTGAGGCCTGAAATAGTTCAGTTGGGGTATCTGAAGAGAACCATATGCACCGTGTGTTTGCATATGATGGGGCAAGGATAGGGAATTAGAGATGGCTGCTGTTCTCAAAATTTGGAATTTTTAGTGTAAACCACTGAAACACTTTGATTGTCAGGGTACATCAAGATCTAGATGGATGGATGATAGATCAAACTAGATAGTTGATAGATTAGATAAGGGGTCTTCAAACTTGACAGCTTTAAGACTAGTGGACTTCAACTCTCAGAATTCCTCCTCCAGTCATGTTAGCTCAGGAATTCTGGGAGTTGGTCCACAAGCCTTAAACTTGGCAAGTTTTGAAGACCCTTGGATTAGATGATATATGTTAAATGATAGATAAATAGATAGGTAGGAGAGACAGAAAGAGAGATGGATGGATGGATGGATGGAGGGATAGAGAAATAGATGATAGATATATATATACAGACAGACAGACAGACAGACAGACAGACAGACAGACAGATAGATAGATGATAGATGAGAGAGAGAGAGAGAGAGAGAGAGAGAGAGAGAGAGAGAGAGAGAGATGATATAAAACCTTTTAAATGAAATTGAGAAGTCAGCAATGGGAACCAGCAGTCTAACTATTGGTTGTAGCCTTTATCTTCTTCAGCAATTAATCATTAAGAAAAATAAGCATGTGTTTAGGGCATCAAGGGCAGTGGGGGGAGCAACACGGAGTTCCTCAGTTATACTGCTCTCAATTCTTTCACTGCAACATTCTACTTTACTTTTATTGAGTCTTAATGTCTTTTTGGTTAAGCAACCAAAGAGCAAAGGGGCATCATTGTTGGGCTATGCTTAGGACAGGACATCAATTGGCCTTAATCTGGATCTCCCTTAATCTAAATTACTCAACTGAATGTGGGGAGAAGAATTTTGGGCAGGAAGAGTAAATTATATAGTAAAGAGCAGAATAAGAGAAGATGATAAAAATTAAATAGTCATTGCCAGTTATGGTCATCCCACTGTGGCCTCATCCATCATTATTTCTCACTAAACAAGGATTTCTCACCCCAAAACTAATAATAATACAATTATTAATAGTGTACTTACGGCACTGCGGAACGTCACAGTAATCCCAGACTTTATTTTTATCTGTTGTATAGCACCAAGGACCATTTATATCACCATCAGGATTTCTGCAGTACTATAAAGAAATAAAGTAATACTGTGTTTTCCTGAAAATAAGGCCCAACCAGAAAATAAGCCCTAGCTTGATTTTTCAGGATGCTCATAATATTACCCCTATTAATACACATAGGTATTAATAAGACTGAACTACATTTAGCACCACTATTTTTAAAAATGCAGCCCAAGTAAATGTTGGTATAACAAAATGAATATAGTTATGGAAATATGAGGCGAAATAGTAGTCATTGATTTAGATATAGTACCAACATGATATTCACTTGCTCAAAAATCATGGTCTGTCATTCAAGAGTGAGCCTTTTTTTGCTGCCTTCCATTTCTCTTATCACAAATAAAAATCTTTACACTTCTTTTAGTTGCCTTAACCATAATTCAGTAGCCTCAACCATGTCTGAGTCTTGCAGTATCTCATTTTCAATTAGGTTATGCAAATAACCTAAGAGACTAAGAATCTAGAGATCCAGTTTGGTCTAGTGGCTAAAGCAACAGGCTAGAAACCAGGAGTCTGTGAGTTCTACTCCTGCCTTAAGCATGAAAGTTGGATGGATGACTTTGAGCCAGTCACTCTCTCTCAGCCCAACTCACCTCACAGAGTTATTGTGGTAGGAAAAATAGGAGGAAGAAGGAGCATTAGGTATGTTAGCCATCTTGAATTATTTATAAAAAATAATAAAGGCAGGAAAAAAACATTGTAATAACTGATTTAATTTACTACTACAGTGTCATGTTTTGTAATACAAAAATTTTTAGAGCAAGATATAGATTATTGATAGAGGAGAAGGGAAGGATAGAAATAACAGGGGGGAAAGAAGAAATCATGTCCAAGAGCAAGAGATATTGATGGGGAAACAACACTTTCATATTTCATGTCACAAACCTGAACATGAACTTGTCTGACAACATTGTTGTTATTATAATTGGTCACATAGTCAGCCAGATGTTTAGATGGAATCTAGCAATTTTATCTGCTTATCAAGGCTGGTGGTATATAGCAGATATTTTGGGATTCTATACAAAGTGCCTATTATTATTGGTGCTATCTTTGCTTTCTTTTGCCATAGTCCTTCTACTTCTATTTACAGGTCTTCATATTTTATGATTTTTCTCCAGCTCTTTCTCTTCTCTTCTCCTGTCTCCAGGTAGTACTATGTCCACTATTCGGACTTTTTTGTCTTTCTTATTGACAATTGTTAAATCAGGGGCCTGATTCTTGTGGCCAATGGTACTTACATTTTTCTCCAGTCTTGACCTTGGGTGAGTCTCTGGTGTGAAAGAGGTATGTTCATGAGGGACCTGTGACTGCCATTCTTGGCAGGTCTTACCATTCACTGTGGTTGCAATATGTCCACGATAGTCTCTGCCACTTCCAACCCTACAGTCTTTAAAGAGATAAAAGGATGAATTAGAACTTGCTATTACATAGGATACAGGTTTATTTCAGTGCAGGTTGAATAGCTATTTATGAGAATTTCTGGGAGCTGCCATTGTATGTGGAGGAATAGGCCTGAGAGCTAACAGTTATTCATTTTACTGGTAACTGTGGTCTGAAATAAGAACATTTGGAATATCTGAGGGCAAAATTTTCATGTTGCAAGAAGTGAAGCCCAGATTACTTGTGAAAGTTTTAATTTTTGACATTTTCTGGACTGTAGCCACAGAGGGCATTAAAAACAATTCAACATACATGTGGTAGGTGCTGAGTTTAAGGTGAAAGGGCCCAAATTTTTTCAGGTCTATCTGATAGGTTTACAGAAATGGATAATCCAAGAAAAGGGGAATGAATACT
Source organism: Naja naja (assembly GCA_009733165.1). Lineage (NCBI taxonomy): Eukaryota > Metazoa > Chordata > Lepidosauria > Squamata > Elapidae > Naja > Naja naja. The sequence goes on along the minus strand of CM019148.1, from coordinate 86,923,436 downwards.
TTTAAAATCTCTGAAATAAGAATCTAGAATCATCTGAGGTTTATGAGTAGAGACAGAAGGAATAGATGAAATAAAGCAAAAGAGATTGAAGTAAAATAGGAAAGAAGGAAGATTCGGAACAATCTTAGTGGGGATTTCAAAAGTGATCAGATTGTAAGCCCAGAAAGATAGAGAAAGACACACACACACACAGAGAGAGAGAGAGAGAGAGAGAGAGAAAGAGGTAGAGACAGACAGACAGTCAGACAGACAGACAATAGAGATCAGTGAGTCTCAATCTTTTGGTACATGTAGGAAAGTGGAATTTCAAAATAGCCTCAGCAGAACCAATCAATGTAAAAGTAATCAATGAAACATTGTACTGCACAGATGGAATAAATTAATACTATAATAGTGGGATTCTTATTAAAACAAATTTCCTTCTCAGAATTAAAATGTCTTTATTTTTGCCTTGGTAGCTCATGCATGATTCCATGACAAAATCCTTGGTGGGAGTTCAATATGAAACCTGAACTTCAAAGTTATATATGATGACTCAAAACACTGACCACCAAGGTCAATAAGATTTATATTCAAGTAAGTAAATGTTGAAGTCTTCAGGCCTATATCCATTTGTCTTGAAATAGGTTTAATTATCTAATTGTCATTAAAAAATCATTAGAAATGGAATATGACTTCTACTGAAGTATAGACAAAGAATAAACAAAGTTTAGGAAGAAAAGATTCACGTTAAGAATGTGTATCAGTGATGGTAAAATCCCCAAGACTCAAGGTACCAACTCCTTTAAAAAAATCAAAATTAAGTGTGGGGCGGGCAGAGGTCATCAGAAAAAGAAGCCATGTAATTCTAAGTCCTAATCATCTGCTCCTCTGCTCTTATGCACAAATTTTTCAGAAATAATTATCTGAAAAATTAATAGAACATGATAGAAAGAACAATGAATTTGGCTATGGATTATTAATAGTCTCTTAAAAACCTCGTGGTTTGAGCTGGAGTTATTTCCAGCCACTAAGTCACTCTTTTCTGCATTGAAAACAATGGTGTTCACAGGTTAAGAGTGGCTTTTGCCTGGTAGATTGTTCTAGGACAAGAAGAGAAGTCATACCGATGTTTACTGTCAATGTCTGCGAAGTTTCCGTGTCAGCACACTTTTGCAGATTGCAGTACTCCCACCTTGTCTCAGGATCAGTGGTATAACACCAGGGTGCTGTATCACCCTCTGGGTTTCGGCAATAGTTCCTTCTCAAGTCCCTATTAATAAAGGCATAAAGTGGATTAAATCTTATGTTACAGAGCAGAGATGGGCAACTTGGTGGTGAAAGTACATTATGAGTATTTCTTGGTGAGAATATCCACAGACAAAGGATGAATTATTAAGACCATACATTTAGAAGAGTATCTCTCATCGTAGAACAATGTTCTACAAGTTCTGGTTGTTTGCCATCTAATATATAATCTGTATCTTTATAATAGTCATATTAAATATTTCTATTAATTGAAGAGGCAAAAAAAAAATTCCTATCAGTTTTTCAGATAAAACTGCCAACAAATCTACATGGTGTGATAAATGTGCAGCTTCCTCTTTCTCCCATATTGTTTCCTAAGTATTGTGTAGTTATAAAATATATATAATACTATCTCATCACCCTGCAGGTGTTATCACACCTGGTTCAGTTGCTAAGTCATGTCCCACTCTTTGCAGCCCTGTGGACCTTAACACACAAGGCCCCCCTGTCCCCCACTATCTCTCCAGGTTTACCCAAATTCATGTTCATGGCATCAGTGACACTATCTAATCATCTCATCCTCTGCCGTCCCTTTCTTCTTTTGCCTTTCCAAACATCAGGGTCTTTTCCATTGAGCCCTTTCTTCTCATTTGGTGGCCAAAGTATTTGAGCATTGTGTTTCATCATCCATAAGAAGTCCTATTCTATCCAAAAGTGGAGAACAATCAAGAGCAGTTCTTACTCTTTGTAAATAGGGCTGAAGTATTCTGAGGTGCTAATTGCCCAAGTACATAGCATGATTGCTCATGGAAAGTGTTAAGTTTGCATGAAGAGTCAGACGCGAAGAGCTTCAGTGAAGAGTTTATTAGTGACTACAGCTCGAATGGACCTGTCTTGGCTGGGCTACGGCTGCTACTTATAGCCAGCAGCCACAGTTGCCAGCCAATCACAGTGCAGGATTTCCACACTTTTCAAACCAATCATATTTGACATTTTACAAGAACAATTCAAACTAAACCAATGACATTCAAACCTACATACATAACACCCCTCCCCACTAGGTTCAGTCCATACCAAACCCCAACCTATCTAATGTATTCTTTTAAATAGGTGGGGCTCTTGCGGTATGCTGAGACCTTCGTGGTTCAGAAGTTTTAACATTCTCACCAGTGAGAGAGGAAATGTGTCTGCTGACATTTCCCCTACTGGGACTTCCTGTGAAAGAAGACCCTGTTTGATTGTTAGAATCTGGTCTCTCCTCCCAACCCATCTCCAGCCCAATGTCAGCACCCAAGTCAGGTAGTGATGTACAATCTTCCACTTCTAAGGATGGATTTTGGCATTGTGACAGGTTTTGGAATGGTTCCTGTCGTAATGGCTCATTACACATGGGATGGATTCTTGCTTGCTGATTATCTCCTGCTCCTCCCCTTCCCCCCTAGAAGTGACATCAGGTGAGGGAACTAGAGAGGAACAAGTGCGATGTTCCTGAGAAAACCTGGATCTAAGTTGATCAATGTGCCTGCTCCAGAGGACTCCATCCTCTGTTTGTACCCTGTAAGAACGAGGGCCTGTGATTTGAGTTATCTCAGCAGGAATCCACAAAGGTTCACCCATAAGGTTCTTAGCATAAACAGAATCACCCACACTGAATGTGCGAACTTTGGAAGTGGAATCTAGTGGTGCGTTGGGTGCGGGATGAAGGCGGTCAAGGGAAGACCTAAGTTTCCTACCCATCAACAACTCTGCTGGGGACAAATTAGTTGATGGGTTGGAGGAGTGATGCTGAACACTGAGAAGTTTTTCAACTTCTCAGTGATGTCCCCAGGACCCAGTTGCTGAAGCTTCTCCTTGGTAAAACGCACATGCGTTCAGCCCGGCCGTTAGTCAAGGGTGCCCAGGGGCAGTCAGGGCATGTCTGATACCCTGTTGTGCTAAATAGGATTCAAAAGGTTGGATGTAAATTGAGGCCATTGTCAGAGACAAGAACATCAGGTAACCCGTGGGTTACAAAAGTTTTTGAGCTGCTTGATGACAGCATCAGTTGTGGTGGATGCCATAGGGATTACCTCTAGCCATTTGGAATATGTATCTACTATAATAAGAAAGGTGTGCCCTCTGGTAGGGCCTCATAAATCAATGTGAATCCTAGACCATGGGCCCCTAGGACATTCCCATTCCTGTTTGGGTGCGAGAGGTGGGGCAGGCCTGACAACCTGACAGTTGGGACAAGATGCAACCCAGTTTTCAACCATTTTGTCAATACCTGGCCACCATACATAACTCCTGGCCAATCCCTTCATCCCTCCCTCTGGGAAGCCTGTGGCTCAACACCCCCCACACTCCAAAAGGGGATGCATCACAAGTCAGTACAACAGGCAAATTCTCAGAGAACTGTATCAGTACAGCATCAGACGTGATTAGTCTTTTAATACTGTTAAATGCTGATTGTTCCTTCCTCCCCCAGACCCAAACAGACTTTTTGTCAAGTAATCTGTGCAATGGTTCTGCAATGGTTGCCTTCTGAGGTAGGAACATGTGATAAAAGTTAATGAGTCCAAGGAAGGCTTGCAAATCTGTTTTGCATTTAGGTCTAGGGGCTTCTTTGATTGCTTTAACCTTGGCATCAGTAGGGTGGATGCCATGCTTGTCAATCATATAGCCCAGGAACTCAACCTTGTCAGTTTTAAGAGTGCATTTTTCTTCCTTGACTTTTAACCCCTTTTTTTGAATCTGGTAAGGACTTCTCTGAGTCTTTCTTGTAACTGAGTGTCATTTTCAGCAGAGATTAACACATCATCAAAGTAAAGCACTACCCCTGGCAGTCCTTGGAGCATCCTTTCCATAAGGCTTTGAAAGATGCCTGGTGCCACGCTTACTCCAAATTGTAACCTATTACATTTGAAGGCACCTCTATGAGTCACAATGGTTTGGGCCTCTGCAGTGGCATCATCAACTGTTAGTTGTTGATATGCCTGGGCCAGATCCAATTTGGCAAAGACTACCCTGCCAAGTGAATGTAATAGATGATGCACCACAGGAACTGGGTATGCACTCTGCTGCAGCACATGGTTCAGTGTCCCCTTATAGTCCCCACAGATTCTTACTGACCCATCAGTCTTGACAGGTGTGACTATGGGTGCCTCCCATCTGGAGTGGTCAGTGGGCTCTAAAACTCCTTGAGCTATTAGTTTATCTAATTGTGCATCAATTTTTTCCTTTAAGGCAAATGGGACCCTTCTGGGCTTTAAACGAATTGGGGGCACCTTGGGATCTAGATTGAAAGTGATAGGGGTCCCCATATACTTGCCCAATCCTTCACTGAAGACCTCTGGAAACTCAGACTTCAAGGACTCCTCCCATTCAGAGTTGCTCACGTGATTGATGCCAGTCACCTCGATGCCTAGTGGATTGAACCACTCAAGTCCCAGCAAGCTTGGGCATCCTTGTCCACGATGGTCAGAGGCAAACGTTTGGTGTGGACTTTGAACTTCACGTTGAATTCTCTTGTTCCAACTACTGGAATCTTGTTCCCTTGGTAGTCTTTAAGAGTCAGTGCTTGCTTCTGGAAATGTTTCTTCTGAATGTTGGGAAGTAGCCTGTGAATAGTGTCCCATGACACCATAGATAAATAGGAGCTGAGTCCACTTCCATTTGGCAAGGCCTTCCTTCAATGAGTACCTTCACATGTACTTTCTGCTTCTTAAGGTTGAAGAATGACCAATGGTGACTGTTTGGTGAGTTTCATTCTTCCCATTTGCTTCTGAGTTGCCCATTTTCTCACTGAAGTTGTTGGGCTTGAAATCTTTGTCAGGAAACTTTCTTCTGTGTGGTGGAGTTCTGGATGATTTGCAGACTCTTGCTAAGTGACCTCTTTTTCACAACAAAGGCAGATGGTATCAAGAAACTTGCATTCAGTGCAGGGTGCCCCCCCACAACCTCTGCAATAAAAGTCTTGCCTTTTTCTTCCCAGGTCTTTCTTTTTCTTTTCCATTCTGAGTCTATAAATTCCTTCCTCCACCTCACTGCAGTGTGATTCAGAATCTATTTGCTCGAATGAGTTGTTGTGGACTTTTCCACATCAGAATGGCTTGAGGCCTTATTAATTTTCTTCATGGCTTCTGCTGAGGAGGCCTCTTCTATGGCTTCCTTCAACGTGATCTTTTTTAATAACAATTTGCTCTGAAGCACCTTGTCTTTGAGGCCTAGAACAAATGATCGTATGGCCTCCTCCAAGTTGTTAAACTCATGCACCCCAATGTCTCTTAAACTTGCCATGAAGTCATTAACGTTTTCACTTTCCCTTGATCCCGACGGTAAAACTCGTGTCTCTTAATGAGGCACGATACTTGGGTGTAATGGGCTCTTAAAAGCTTCTCTAAATCAGGCCATTCCATTACCTTCACGTCTGCAGCTCCTGCCAATGCCTTCGCCATCTTGAAGACTGCCGGACCACAGTGCATAAGAAAGACGCCTCTTCCACTTCTCGGAGATGTCGGCGAGGCCGTTTCCTTTCAAATACATTTGGAAGTGATCCGATACATTCCCAGTCTTCTGCCGGATCAAACGGGCTGGGGGTGTTCAGCGCAGCCATCTCGCTCTTCTGCTTGTCTTCGCCGTCTTCTCTTTAGGGGAATCCCACCTTCGCCGCCAGTGTTAAGTTTGCATGAAGAGTCAGACGAAGAGCTTCAGTGAAGAGTTTATTAGTGACTACAGCTCGAATGGACCCGTCTTGGCTGGGCTATGGCTGCTACTTATAGCCAGCAGCCGCAGTTGCCAGCCAATCAGAGTGCAGGGTTTTCCCGCACTTTTCAAACCAATCATATTTGACATTTTACAAGAACAAATCAAACTAAACCAATGACATTCAAACCTACATACATAACAGAAAGGATCTCTAATAGATCTCTCCACATGGAGATCAGCTACATACTGAGATCACTGTTATAACCTGAGAGAGGAGAGACTGTTCACTGCTCCTGATGTGTACGATCTGAACATGGCTATTTTGTACCCAGGGGATTTTGACATTTAATGACCAGCACACAGAACAGATAATGAACACTTCAAGAAACCACGATGTGGGAATGCAGATGGTGTCTTAGAGTGACGGGGCATAGAAATCCATGTTTGGCATTTCTTTCCTGTGGTGGTCACTGCAGTAGTACCCGATAACTTGAGCCGTTGTCATAATAGCAATCAACAGCCTGTTGAGGTACTTGTTGAGGTACTTTTGAGGTACTTGTGGAAGAACAACAGGGGCAGCAGCTACATTAAAGAAAAAAAAGCAGAAATAAAACAACTTGTGGGAAATTGTAGTATTTTCTTTGTTGCCAAAGGCCTTAAAATAAATCTTATCAATGTCCCATTCTCACATAATTGTACAGTAATAACAGTGCAACCTTTCCTATTTTTCTTTATTGATTGATGATTTTGGTGACAATATATTATTTATTTGTTAATATAATGTGCATTCTGTTTTACAAGTGTGTAGTAGTTCCAAGCCACTATCCAAAATATTTTAACTAGAAGTTCTTTTCACGCCTCTTAATAGCTGAGCTCCAGACTGTATTTCTAAAATCAGAAGATTTCTATCAACATTTAAATTGATCCTGTCATTTTCTGTAAATAAGCACGAATATGAAATAGATTTAATAAGCATAAAGAGCCATGATGGCACAGTGGTTAGAATGCAGTGCTGCAGGATACTTCTGCTGACTGCTGGCTGCCTGCAATTTGGCAGTTCAAATCTTACCAGGCTCATCCTTCCATCCTTCCAGGTCAGTAAAATGGGGACCCAGATTGTTGGGGCAATATGCTGACTCTATAAACCACTTAGAGAGGGCTGTAAAGCACTGTGAAGTGGTATATAAGTCTAAGTCCTATTGCTATTGCTATAACAACATCTGTATTTAAAACATGCTTTACATAAATCATATTGAATTCACTCAACCTGCCAAGTCTATTTCTATTTCTCAATTTTACTTTAGTTTTCTTTTAAAGTTCAAAACATTTTATTTACTTCACCCCTTTGTCAGTTACACAAATATAAATATTCTTACCAGTAACTCTGATGACATCATTACATTTAGCAATGTTGCAGTATTCCCATCGGGTACTTGAGTCAGTTGTATAGCACCAAGGCTTAATCTCTCCATCAGGGTTTCTACAATAGTTTTCTTTCAGATCTCTGAAATAAAATGTGCATAAAAGCAAGAGGGGAACATGAAGTCTGAGTTAGTAGCTTGTAAACAGGTATTGAAAAAGCAAAATTCGGCATTAAGTTTCAGATTCTAATTTGATTCTACACCCATTTTTTAATGCAATGGTTCATTGCAAGGATTTTTCATTGAGAGTTTGTAAAGGAAGCCATAGGGGGCTGTTCCATATATAACTTGCTAGATGTTTTTCCACAGTGGCTCACCCTTTATGAAACATCCTCCCTTTGGACACTAGAATGCCCCCATTTTGTTAGCCTTTCATAAGGCCCTAAAAACTTGGCTAAGTTCCCATTCTTGGAGCATTGAATGTGTTAAGGGGTCCCATTTCCTGGCTGTATTGCTACCTGACCTAATATCTTGGCTGCTATGTATATTTATTTTGGATGTTTCTATTGTTTTTATTATTTTTTATTGTTTTAAAATATTTTTTAATATTTTGACTGTGTTTTTTTAATTGTAAGCCACCCAGAGTCATTGACTATGATGAACATTTATAGAATTGAACGAATGGATAAATGACTAATCATACACCATGACTAAAAGATGCACACATTAAATTAAGCCAAAAATAAATAAATAAGCCACATTGAGCTTGGCACAATATGGAGCTACCCACTATTTTGAAAGATGATAAGTAAGACTATGTCCCTTGAACACTATCCTTTGTACACTTTGCACACTGTCTTCCTTGAAAATGGAGATCAGAATAAAAATCAGAGTACAGACTTAGGTTACATTTCTCCACGAAGATTTAGGCACCATTAACTTCTTAGACCAAGCCTTCCCCAAATTAAGGTCAGGGTGAAGCCTTCCTTTAGAGAAACTTAATCTCTGACTATATGAACACATCTATGTGTGGTATTTTTAGCAACAGCATCAGAGGTGCTATTCAGCAGATTCTGACTAGTTCTGGAGAACCAGTAGCGAAATTTTGCATAGTTTGGAAAACTGGCAAATACCACCTTTGACTGGAGACTACAATATCCTTCCCTGCCACTGCCACATAACTGGTAGTAAAAAATTTGAATCCCACCACTGAATAGCATTGAAATAGTCTGTCACTAACTCCTTCCATCCTTTTGGGGATGGGATGGAGTGAAAGGGAGATTCCTTGAGATTTCTTAGTGGTTTTCCATCCAAGTGCTAACCAGATCAAGCCAGCTTAGCCTTTATGTGATCTACCAAATCTAAATGAATTATTTATTTATTATTTATTTATTTTTGGGACTTGTATGTCCCCATCTCCCAAGACCTGGCTGCTCACAGCTAAAAACATCAACAGTATATACAATAATAAATAGTTAAGAAAGAATTAAACTAACAAGCCCAAAAGTTAAATGCTAAAAGTATAAAACCACCCCACCCACAGAGGGTCATAGCCCAGATTGGTCGAATAACCAGGTCTTCAGATCATGGAGGAAAGGTGCTGAGCCCAAGGGAGTTGGTTCCAGAGGTCAGTCAGCAACAGGGGCACAGGTCAGGGGAACCGCCAGCGGGCATTGGCGGTGGGACGGACCCCAAGGAGTCCTGCCTATGTGCTCGCACAGTGGTTGGCATTTGACGTCAGCAGGAGTCGCTTCCCTTAGCTATTGAGGACCCATGTCATGAAGGACTTTGTATGTTAAAACTAAAACCTTGGACATCACGGAGCAACCGGCACCAATGCAGACAGCGAGGAGGGGGGTAACATGGAGATCGGGAACTCCCATCACCACCACCAAGCTGCTCATTCTGCACCAGTTGCACCGGATGGTATGCAAGGGCAGTCCTAAATAGAGAGCATTGCAGTAGTCTAGTCAGAGGTAACAAGGGCATGAGAGACTGTGCAGGGCATCTGGTCCAGAAGGCGTGAAGACAAACAAGGCGAGCTGGGCAAAGGCTCCCCCTGGCGATGGCTCCCACCTGCTCCTCCAACCGAGCCGTGACACGTCCAGGAGGACCCCCAGGTTTCAGGCCTATCCACAGGGGGGCAACACCGCCTCCCCTATGGCCAAAGATGGATAATCCTGACTGGGCCGAGATGCCGGTATGCACAGCCGCTCAGCTTGGCCGGGTTGGAGTTGGCACCCGCCATCCAAATCCATACCACATCCAAACACTGGGTCATCAGGGAGAGGCATTGCTGATTTGGTTGGGGTGGAGATGTACAGCTGGATGTCATCCGCGCACTGATGGAATCTCACCCAAACCACAGATGATCTCACCCAGCAGCTTCATATAGATGTTAAACAGCAGGGGGAGAGGACCCACCCTGAGGGACCCCCAAGAGATACACCCCTGGGCCACCACTGCAGCCCCCTCCTAATACTCGATTATGTACTGCCTCGAGAGGTAGGGCGAACCACCAAGCACGTGCCTCCCACTCCCAGCCCCCGAGGCATCACAAAGGATACCATGGTTGATGGTATCAAAAGCCGCTGAGAGGTCTAATAGGACCAGGACAGAGAGAAAATCCCGTCCCGAGCCCTCCAGAGATCATCCATCAGCCACCAATGCCGCTCTGTGCTGAAACCAGGTCAGAAGCCCGATTGATAGGGATCCAGGTGTCCACTTCATCCAGGAAAAGTGGAAACTGCCGAAAGCCCCCTCTCACTCAACAACCTTCGCAAAAAGCAAAGGTTGGAGACTGGACGAAAGTTATCTAACATGGTCGGGTTCAAGGGCAGGCTTCTTCAGGAAAGGTCTCACCACCGCTTCTCCTTCAAGGCAGAGGGAAAACACCCTCCCTTAATGAAGCATTGACAACTGCCCGAGCCAACCGCAGACTCCCCTGGCGCATAAGCCAGCCAGGAGGGGCACGGGTCCAACAAACATGTGGTGGAGCTCAGCCACACATGATCCTGTCCACTTCATCCTCAGAAACAGGATCAACTCATCCCAAATCACATTGGCCAGACTGCCTGTATCCCATTCCTCAGACCACTGCAAATCAGAGGACAACCACCCCGAATGAGCGCATTTATCCAACAGATGTTGAACAAACTCCTCAGCTCTTCCCTCAAGAATAGGTCTGCACCCCCTCTGGACGAAGGAGGGAGTAACCAAAACAGGGCAGCAAGCTGATATTCATGACGCTATGAGGGTGGAGAGATAAGACCTTCTCGCCACCCCTCATAGCTACCAGGTAAGTCCGAATATGGGCTCTTAGCTGGGCTCATCGACTGGGAGCAGGTGGACCTCCAGCTGCTCTCTAAGCCCCTCTGACGGCGCTTCATCTCCCGGAGTTCCTCTGAATACCACGGGCCATCCGGGATCCACGACGCGGAGAGGGTCGCATGGGGACAACCCTGTCAAGGGCGTCCGACGTGGCCTGTTGCCAAGCAAGTGCCAGATCCTCAACAGAGCTGTGGCAAAGGGAATAATTCAGCTTCAATACCCATAATAATCAGTTGGCACCAGCTGGAAGTCTTCAATTTGAGGAAAGCCAATTCGTGTTTTAAGATGGCTAATACAAGTTGCATACTGCTTGGCAGATATGAGATCTCTGCCAAGTCTTGAGGTAGTAGAATGAACCTGAGACTGAATTTCAAATAGAATTCCTGATTAAAACTTGTTTAACTCACATGCCCTCTCCTTGATTTTCAGAAAGAGAAAAGACTCAGCTCCAATGGTGGCAGTGGGGTTAGTGCAGTATTGCAGGCTAATTCTGCCCACTGATGGAGACAATATGCTGACTCTGTAAACCACTTAGAGAGGGCTGTAAAGGACTGTGAAGCGGTATATAAGCTATTGCTATTGCTGTCTTGGAAGCAAAATAGCTGAACTGTTGTTTGTTTCTGAGTGCCTCGCTTTTTCTTTACCATAGTGACAAGGTGATGACAGAGCTGTTTAACATACTTGCAAGGGTAGTTCTCTGGAGTTCTTGCATGGGCATGAGGTTCTTGGGATGCCCATGATTGACAGGTTTTTCCTGATTCTGTCACTCCTATGTTTCCTCGATAATCTTCTCCATTTCCCACAAGACACTGTTGGCCCGTAATAGCTGGTGGAGATGTAGCTATATCGGCAAAGGTAATGTAAAAGAAATCAGCACCTTCAGAATCTGTATGCTAAAAATGGCAAGGTCCTGGCAATCCACAGGTGTGAAAAGCCAAAAAAGCTACTGCATATGAAAATAATATCACAGGTAGTCCTCCTTTAGTGACTGCCTTATTTAGTGACCATTTGTAGTTATACTATGATAAAAAAGTAACTTTGTGTACAATCCTTGCATTTATTACCTTTGCAGGTTTGTAAAGCAAAGGAAAACTGAAGTAAGATTATAAGCACAGTCACAGGTTCACTTAGCAACAACCACTTCACTAACAACAGTTGTGGTAGCTAAATGAGGACTATCTGTATCACACTTCTTACTTTAAAAATATAGAAAAATAGAATGTATGTATGTATGTATGTATGTATGTATGTATGTATAAACCGTGTTTCCAATAAGACCTACCCAAAAGTAAGACCTAGCACTATTTTCTAAACCTGCCTAATATAAGACCTAAAAATAAGACCTAGTGTAAATCTCCAGTCAGGAAGACTTTCAGGGAACAGCACCAAAAACACTCCCACACTCACACCCACTATTTGGCACCATAAATATATAAGACTACCAAAATAAGACCTAGTGTGTTTTTGGGATATAAAAATATAAGACAGTGTCTTATTTTCGGGGAAACACGGTATGTATGCTATATAGACAAATAGAATAGATATGCTATTCTCAAGGTTGACTCAGCCTTCCATCCTTCCAGGTGGGTAAAATGAGGACCCAGATTGTTGTGGGGGCAATATGCTAACTCTGTAAACTGTTTAGAGAGGGCTGTAAAGCACTGTCGAATGAGATATAAGTGCTATTGCTATTAAACGCCACTTTGAAAGAGAGTCTTTTAAAAGTATAGCCTATATATTCTATTTGTATATATTTTTTACATTTATAAAAGGGACATCACAGAATAATAAGTTGCACTGAATTGAAATGTATAGATTATGGCATAGAATAATAATGTTCAAGTTACATGTTATATTGTAATGCCTTAATTATAGTATAGCTATTAATAGCCAGCAATTAAATTGAATATTCAATAATTGTTTACCTGTTGTCCAAATATTTCTTATTAGATTAACATTTCACTTGAACTAAGCGACAATCCTGGTGATTTGGTGGTGATATCACTTGAGATCTATTCATATTCCTGGGACAGTGACCAAATAAAAATAAAAATAACCCACCTGTGGTGCCCGCTATAAATCTGTTTGGGAGCTTATTTTTATTTTCCAAATCATATTTTACCCCCTCAGCAGCATTAATGATGCCTTTTGCCTTTTACCCATTTTCAAAAGCTACAGCTAATTGTTAATATTTTTATTAATCAGACCTATGACTGATTAATGTTTGAGGATCTTTTAAACTCTGTCTATATATTTAAATGGTATAAAGATGCTGAGCCCAGTCTGTTTTCAAACCAATGTTTATTAAAACAAGCAGCTCAAAACTAATAAACACACAGAAAGAGTATTACCAATGTCTTTTGTTCTTTCTTGGTTTCTTCTCCTCAGGTCTCTCTTGGTTTCTACAACTACCTATGTAGTTGGAGTTTCTCAGTCCTTTAGATTTCAGATTTAAAGTCACATAGTCTTTAGCCTAGGAATACTTTCTCTTCCTTTCAGCTTGGTAGTCAGAAGTTCTGAGGTAGATGTAGAGAGATCTGATCGCCTATGCTGAACAGTCTCTTTTAAGGACAAATGAGAACAACTCTCAAAGAAACACAGACCTCTTGAGAAACTGCAGACCTAGCTTTAAACTTTTCCCTCTCTCTGTTTCTCTCCCCTGTATTATAGACCTCTTGAGTAATTGTAGACCTCCTGAGGTAAATGCCAGTTGGCAGCCCTTATATACCAAAGGGCGGCTTGTGATGCCAGTCCAGGGTATGTGGTGTCACCCTGTCATTGGTGGATTTGATCTCACCCCAAATCCATACAAATTATAAACTGCATAGCAACAGCAGAAAAGGCCTATTTTTCTGACACTAATTTTGTAAGATTAAAAGAAATCCCCCAAATTCTCCTACCTGAATTAAAACATTGTTTTCTCCACAGAATTGTTACTCTATTATAAGCATTGCAGGTCAGTAATTACATAAATGATACTTACCACACCGTGGAATGTTACAGAATTCCCAGCGTTTCGTCAGGAGGGAAGTGAAACACCAAGGACGTGGCTCACCATCCGGATTACGGCAGTAATTTGATATCAGATTCTTTTCTGGAAGCCTGAATATTGGATGAAAAAGTAGAAATGTCAGCCTACCATCTCTTGACAGGTTGGGGTTTTACCCAATGGTCTTTCAATGTTAACAGAATGGTGCTTACCCAAGATAATGTATACCTGTATTCCCATTCCATACTTCTACATTCTATGATCTCAAATTTATTCCCGTTAATCTCTTCTGGTAGTTCAGAGAATACTCAGAGCAGATTTGATGTGGGAAATAAAGGCAGTGGAGAAAAGGAAAATTCCTTTGATAACCAGAATTTCCTTTGGATGTAGCCCAATACAGACAGTCCTTGACTTGCAACAGTCCATTTAGAGACAGTTCAAAGTTACAACCAGATTGAAAAAAGTGACTTATGACTTTTTCACACTTATGACCACATGATCATGTGATCAAAATTCAGATGCTTGAGAACTGACTCATATTTATGACAGTTGCAGTCTCCTGGGGTCACTTGATCATCTTCTGTGACCTTCTGACAAACAAAATCAATGGGGAAGCCAGATTCACTTAACAACCATGTTACTTACTTAACACCTTCAGTGACAAGAAAACAACTATGGCAAGAAACGCTAAAATGGGGCAAAACTCACTTAACAAATGTTTCACTTAACAACAGAAATGTTGGGCTCAATTGTTGTCTTAAGTTGAGGACTACCTGTATCACCATGGAAAATTATGTAAATGTGGGTGTATGTGTGTGTGTGTCAAAATCCAAGATAGTAAGACTAGTGTGAGTAAATGCATTGATTGTACTGTGTAAAAGGGACAATGACTTTTATTGTGCCCTCACACCTAGGGTCTTGACTGTTTTCAACCACTTGCCCTGTGAACAGATATCTCTGCATGTCAAATTACATTATTTCTGTTCAGACTATATCTTTGAGCTAAAAGAAGCAACCAAAGACTTATTTGTTAGATGCCAAAGCCTTTAGTTCTGGTACAGATGAAAAATACTATCCATGTATGCTGCTTAATATATTACATTCAAAATAAGGTATATTGTTATTTTTATTTTCAAGGAATCAGCTACTTGAAATTTTTATTTCCCATGCACACTTTGACTTTTCCCCATATGTCACTAATAATGGATCCATGAGTGAAACTGAGGCTTGCAGACTTACTTGGAAGGAATGTATCCATGAGCTTGAGGCTCTTGAGAAGCCCATGCCTGGCAAGTGAGCCCAGATTCTGTGGTGGAAACTTTGCCTCGATAGTTTTCCCCACTGCAGTGCATACACTTCTCTGTAAGGATAAATATTGAGTGAGTGAAGCAGATTTATCCTACTAGATTATTTTCTTTTCTGTCCTCTGGATGGCAGGAATCATGATGCCCAAGTCTTCTGCTGTCTGAAATGGGATTTGTTGTTCTAGATTGCTCAGCAATCACATTTCTCATTTTATAAGGAATCTAGAATGGTGAGGACTAGTTCCTGAAATTGCTTTGAGCTGACTCTAAACAAAAATTACAAATTAATATTTTCATTTTGTCTTTATAGACACCTAATTTACACTATAGTGTAAATGGTGTGATGGTGAAGGCATCAAGTTAGAAACCAAGAGGTTGTGAGTTCTAGTCCCATCTTAGGTACAAAGCTAGCTGGGTGAACTTGAATCAGTCCTTCTCTCTCAGCCCTAAGAAAGAGATAAGAGCAAACCACTTCTGAAAAACTTTGCCAAGAGAACTGTGTGTGTGTGTGTGTGTGTGTGTGTGTAGATAGAGATAGAGATAGATAGATATAGATATATACACACACACACATACACACTATTACTCTAGGCCTTACACATAAACACATCTGTTGACATTGCCTTTTGATTTTTAAATGATTTCCTCTTTTTGTTTTTGTCTTAAGAGATTCACATTTGCGGTGATCAGGTATGGGCTGATACGCAATTTTTCTCTGGTAATTATCTATTGTTTTATTTTTCATGCACTAAATCTCAAGGGATCATGATAATCTTTAGCACCTTGCAGACATAGGATGATGATCATAGCATGATGATTTGCCAAATCATTAAAAAGATATTACAATAGGACAAATGGGGAGCTTTTCTCCAGTGTATTACAAAGTTTATACGACACTCTTCACAGAACTTCTCACTTTGCTCAATGGTTTGCAAATTTCTGCATCGTCTGGCATTTGTGTAGACATGCATTGGTTGTAAATGGACCAATTGGTGCCTACAGGGAATTTATTGTAATAAAGTTCATCTCCATCATACAATACTTTTGCCTTGTAAAAAAACCAGAGGCATTTACAAACAAAAGAACATCAAATTGTTGACTAGTACAGCAATAGCTTAAATATAACAATAACTTTTAAATATAACAATATTTGTTCTAGATTTGCAAATGTTTCAACTTCTATTAGTTATAAATGTTTCAAATATTGTCATTTTCATTATTATTAAACTATTTCTATCTATGAAATGCTATTGTTAGAGAAGTTACACATTTCTTGAGAATAAATCTATAGCTATTTAATATAATCTGTTCCACATCATGAAACATACATAGGTTAATTATATGTAAGTAATTATCATTCCACCTTGATCACTTCAATGATATTATTATAATTATGTTCATGTTTTATTTTATGTTAAATAGAAAATAAATATTTTCTATTTATTAAAAAAGAATGAAATAACATTATTTCTAATTGACATTTACTTGGGGAACTATTCAGTTATCGGTTTTTAAATAATTGCTAGCATTCTTTCATGTTCTATCTTATATTTGAATAAGAAAGTGCTACTCCAATTTTTACTTTTTTTTCTAAATATTGTATAGTGCAGGTAAGAAAAATAGATTTTCTACCTATACGTCATTAAAAAGAACAATACTTTGCATTCAAAATTTTCTTGAGGAACTAAAATTCCAGTGTGTGCAATTTACCTTAGCATTCAGGAATGTTGCAGAAATCAAATCTGGTTTCAGGATTTGTTGTATAGCACCAGGGACCATTAATATCATGATCTGGATTTCTGCAGTAGTTTTCTTCTAATGAAGCATTAGGATAAGCAGAAGGTGTATAACTAACAAAAACAAAAGAAAAGACTATTGTTACAGAAGTCATACTTTTTTTTCTTAGAGATTCAGAAGACTAAGCTCTATTAGACAACCCTGTGACTCATTTAATCATCCGTTGGTAACAAGGTAGTGAAGTCTGATTTGACCAGAATGAACATTAAATTATTTTTGAATGGCATTGCTATCACTTTGCTTTGAAAATTAAAGCAGAAAATATCAGTCTATTAAAGAAGAAAGACCCAAACAGATAAACAGAATGATCACAGGCAAGCAAAAAAGCAACTACAGTGAGGGGAACTTCTGACTTCCTGCGGACTTCCCCATTGACTTTTCTTGAGGGAAGCTGTCAGAGAGCATCATAAATCATGATTACATGACCTCGGAAATGCTGCAGTGGCCCCCATTTTGCAAATAAAATTGATCTGAACTTGTGGAAATTTCAATTTCACTGGAGTAAATGGGTTCTAGATTTTTTTTACACATTATTTGAATGACATCAGGGTTGGACAAAGAAATGTTATCAGGACACAGTCAATAAGAGTTTAACTTGTTAAAAGAAAACATTTAGAACTGCTGGAGGCTTCCAGACAGGAGAGGATGCTAGAGTTGAAATTGCTCACCTTTTCCCCATCCCACCTGGGGCAAAATGAGGGGAGGGTTTTAAGGGAATGATAGTGCTTCTCTCTGGAAATTTCACATGGATAAAAGCATTTCTTTCTTGCTTATACTACTGCTTTCCCCAATATTCTACCATTTTATTCCATTGTTGATATATCTCTCAAATTGTCCTCCAAGTCAAATTTTAGTAAATACAGTCTTGCAACTTTTAACAGACATCACAAGTGAACAATGTCACTTAACAACAACAGCAGCAGCAACAACAACGTCATGTGCATCCATGGTATGAAGGTTTCCTGGCAATGATTTAGAAATGGTTTTACCTTTTTTCAAGAACAGAAAGAATTGGCCAGAAGTTGTCACTCTCTATGATAATTTTGTAATAAGTGAAGAAGATAGCGATAATAAAAAAAGTATTTTAAAATGTATTGAACATGTACTAATTCAAAGCTTTTGGGGATAGCTTAAAAAGCAGCAACAGTTACTTCATACAGCTGGAGTTCAGATATATTAGTATTTAATAATGTTTTGTGCAACATGTGGGAATAGAGAGAAGCCAATGGAAATTCTAGTTGAGGCACACTAATATGCTTCACTGTACTCTATGCAATTTCAGAAAACTGTTCAGTAAACTTGTTCTTATTAATGGGACAAGATTCCTAGAGTAGCCTCAGTGAGGTGGGTGGCTTCGAAGTTTAATAATTTAGTTTAATAATAATAAGTAAATAATTTTTAAAAATCTCTATTCAAAAGATCCTGTTGAATTCAATACAGCTAGTTCCTTTCAGTTAAGCAAGCAGAAGATTGCAGCCTTAGCCATGGCTAACATGAATTATTGTATACATGTTTCTTACAAAAATTCAGGTCAAATCATTCTAAATTCATATGGCTACAGAAAATAGAAGGCCATTTTGCTGGGAAAAAGCCATACTTGGGAACATGAGGACTGTTCTCGGCCCATTTCTGGCATACTACACCATTCTGTGTTTTGATTCCGTTCCTCTGTAGTCCACTCCAATTCCAATTCTGCATTCCAGGAGATACACTGAAAGAAAATGTGGTTATTAAAATTGCTATTGTTATCACAGAGCACCTTTCCACCAAAAATAACCATTGCTTACAGATGGAACTCTACCCGTGTGATCAAGTTGAATATTTTAATATGTGGCCTTCATGTTCAGTTGAATTAGGGGATCACAACCTGAGATCATGAAATTGCAAACCTTGGATTACAAGCAAATGTTTAACAAACTTAGTTAAAAGATTCTCTCAAGCTGAACTTGATTTTCAGGGATCTCATGGCTACAACATGGAAAAAGTATGTCATTACCTTCTTCAGCTTATTTTTAAAATTTGCCAATCAAGATTGCAATCCTGAGATTTACTGTTGGTCTCCCATGTAAGTGCTGGATCCAATGCTGGCTAACTTTTTCAGCTTTGCCAAGTTTGGTTAGGTTCTACCTCTAGCTATGGTCTCAAAATTATTACCAGATGGTTATTTTAATTATGATAGTTCAGAGGAATGCAGTATGAAATCGGTGACTAGAGAATAATTATATTAAACCAGTTTTGATATTAATTTAATACAGAGGTGGTATTCAGCAGGTTCTGACCAGTTCTGGAGAACCAGAAGGAAATTTTGAGTAGTTCGGAGAACCTGCAAATATCACCTCTGACTGGAGATTTTACAGTATCCTTCCTCTGCCACGCCCATCAAGCCACCACCATAGAACTGGTAGTAAAAAATTTGCATCCCACCACTGATTCAATATAAATGTAAGTCAAACCAAATTTAGGGGTTTTTTTTTAATGCTTTGATTTCCTGGTGCTCATTCCCTGAGCACAGAATAGAAATTTGAGCTGAGCGACAAATGAGAGATTATCCTGTTAAATCTGCATGAAGAGTCAGACGCAGAGTGCTTCAGCTTAAGAGTTTATTAGTGACTACAGCTCAGAATGGACCCGTTTTGGCTGGGCTGCGGCTGCTACTTATAGCCAGCAGCCACAGTTGCCAGCCAATCAGAGTGCAGGGTTTTCCCACACTTTTTAAACCAATCATTTCTAACATTTTACAAGAACAGTTCAAACTAAACCAATGACATTCAAACCTACATACATAACACCCCTCCCCACTAGGTTCAGTCCATACCCAAACCCCATCTATCTAATGTATTCTTTTTAAATAGGTGGGGCTCTTATGTGTATGCTGGGACCTCATGGTTCAGATGTTTTAAAGTTCTCACCCAGAGAGAGGAAATGTCTGCTGACATTTCCTTACTTGGACTTTAGTAGTAGTAGAACCTGTCTGGTTACTACAACCTGGTCTCTCCTCCCAATCCATCTCCAACCCAATGTCAGCACCCAAGTCAGGTAGTGATGTACAATCTTACACTTCTGAAAATGGATCTTGGTCTTGTGACAGGTTTTGGGGTGGTTCCTGTCGTGTTGGCTCGTTACACATGGGGTTGATTCTTTCTTGCTGATTACCTCATAATCCTCCCCTTCCCCTAGAAGAAATAGGTGTGGGAACTAGAGAGGAACAATTGCGATGTTCCTGAGGTAATCTGGATCTTAGTTGATCAATATGCCTGCTCCAGAGGACACCATCCTCTGTTTGTACCCTGTAAGACCTGGGGCCTGTGACCTGGGTTATCTCAGCAGGGATCCATGATGGTTCACCCATAAGGTTCTTAGCATAAACAGAATCACCCACAGAGAATGTGCGAACTTTGCTAGTGGAATCTAGTGGTGCATTGGGTGCGTAAGTGGGATGAAAGCGATCAAAGAAACGATGTACATCAGGTAACCCGTGAGTTACAAAAAGCTTTTTAAGCTGTTTGATGACAGCTTCAGCTGTGGTGGATGCCATAGGGATAACCTCTAGCCATTTGGAATATGTATCTACTATAATGAGGAAAGTGTGCCCTCTGGTAGGGCCAGCAAAATCAATGTGAATCCTGGACCATGGGCCCCTAGACATTCCCATTCCTGTTTGGGGCTTAGAGGTGGGGCAGGCCTGACTTCCTGACAGTTGGGACAGGATGCAACCCAGTGTTCAACCATTTTGTCAATACCTGGCCACCATACATAACTCCTGGCCAATCCCTTCATTCTGACAATACCGGATGACCCTCATGTAACATTTCCAAAACTCTTTGTAGTTTTGCAGGAATAACCACCCTGTTACCCCACAAAATACATCCTCTTAATACAGATAGTTCAGTTTGCCTGGATTTAAAAGGGGCAAGTGAGGAGATCTGAAGTGGCCAACCCTTCTTAATCCAGCCTATAATAGAGCCAATAAAGTGTCTTTGGCAGTCTTCTCTGGCAATTTGCAGCTGTACTGGAAGCTTGGCAACAGTTTTTAGAAAAAGTGTAAGTCTCAGGTGCAAGATCCTCAGTGTGAGAAGGAAGTGGGCAGTGACTCAAAGCATCTGCATGCCCAATGTCTTTGCCAGGCCTGTGGATGAGTTTGTATGAATAAGCAGCAAGAAATTCAGTCCACCTCAGCATTCTTGGTGACAGGATAGTGTGATGGTTTGTCTCCTGCCACAGTGCCTAACAGAGGTTTGTGATCTGTGACAATGGTAAATGTTCTCCCATATAAATACTCATGGAATTTCTTGACAGCTGCAACAATTGCCAAGGCTTCCTTGTCCAGTTGGCTGTAGTTCCTCTCTGCTTTTGGTCAAGGTGCTAGAGCAAAATGCAATAGGAGCTTCCTCCTGGGAAGCCTGTGGCTCAACACCCTCCAAAGGGGAT
>CM019148.1:86872975-86901314 GCA_009733165.1 Naja naja | reverse complement strand
TTGTAAATAGGGCTGAAGTTTCGAGGTGCTAATTGCCCAAGTCCATAGCATGATTGCTCATGGAAAGTGTTAAGTTTGCATGAAGAGTCAGACGCGAAGAGCTTCAGTGAAGAGTTTTTAGTGACTACAGCTCGAATGGACCCGTCTTGGCTGGGCTACGGCTGCTACTTATAGCCAGCAGCCACGTGCCAGCCAATCAGAGTGCAGGTTTTCCCGCACTTTTAAACCAATCATATTTGACATTTTACAAGAACAATTCAAACTAAACCAATGACATTCAAACCTACATACATAACACCCCTCCCCACTAGGTTCAGTCCATACCAAACCCCAACCTATCTAATGTATTCTTTTAAATAGGTGGGGCTCTTGCGTGTACGTTGAGACCTTCGTGGTTCAGAAGTTTTAACATTCTCACCCAGTGAGAGAGGAAATGTGTCTGCTGACATTTCCCTACTGGGACTTCCTGTGAAAGAAGACCCTGTTTGATTGTTAGAATTGGTCTCTCCTCCCAACCCATCTCCAGCCCAATGTCAGCACCCAAGTCAGGTAGTGATGTACAATCTTCCACTTCTAAGGATGGATTTTGGCATTGTGACAGGTTTTGGAATGGTTCCTGTCAATGGCTCATTACACATGGGATGGATTCTTGCTTGCTGATTATCCTCCTGCTCCTCCCCTTCCCCTAGAAGTGACATCAGGTGAGGGAACTAGAGAGGAACAAGTGCGATGTTCCTGAGAAAACCTGGATCTAAGTTGATCAATGTGCCTGCTCCAGAGGACTCCATCCTCTGTTTGTACCCTGTAAGAACGAGGGCCTGTGATTTGAGTTATCTCAGCAGGAATCCACAAAGGTTCACCCATAAGGTTCTTAGCATAAACAGAATCACCCACACTGAATGTGCGAACTTTGGAAGTGGAATCTAGTGGTGCGTTGGGTGCGTAAGTGGGATGAAGGCGGTCAAGGGAAGACCTAAGTTTCCTACCCATCAACAACTCTGCTGGGGATAAGTTATTAGATGGGTTAGGAGTGATGTGCTGAACACTAAGAAGTTTTTCAACTTTCTCAGTGATGTCCCCAGGACCCAGTTGCTGAAGCTTCTCCTGGTAAAACGTACCATGCTCAGCCCGGCCGTTAGCTGAAGGGTGCCCAGGGGCAGTCAGGGCATGTCTGATACCCTGTTGTGCTAAATAGGATTCAAAAAGGTTGGATGTAAATTGAGGGCCATTGTCAGAGACAAGAACATCAGGTAACCCGTGGGTTACAAAAGTTTTTGAGCTGCTTGATGACAGCATCAGTTGTGGTGGATGCCATAGGGATTACCTCTAGCCATTTGGAATATGCATCTACTATAATAAGAAAGGTGTGCCTCTGGTAGGGCCTGCGAAATCAATGTGAATCCTAGACCATGGGCCCCTAGGACATTCCCATTCCTGTTTGGGTGCGAGAGGTGGGGCAGGCCTGACACCTGACAGTTGGGACAAGATGCAACCCAGTTTTCAACCATTTTGTCAATACCTGGCCACCATACATAACTCCTGGCCAATCCTTCATCCCTCTGGGAAGCCTGTGGCTCAACACCCCCCACACTCCAAAGGGGATGCATCACAAGTCAGTACAACAGGCAAATTCTCAGAGAACTGTATCAGTACAGCATCAGACGTGATTAGTCTTTTAATACTGTTAAATGCTGATTGTTCCTTCCTCCCAGACCCAACAGACTTTGTCAAGTAATCTGTGCAATGGTTCTGCAATGGTTGCCTTCTGAGGTAGGAACATGTGATAAAAGTTAATGAGTCCAAGGAAGGCTTGCAAATCTGTTTTGCATTTAGGTCTAGGGCTTTGATTGCTTTAACCTTGGCATCGGTAGGTGGATGCCATGCTTGTCAATCATATAGCCCAGGAACTCAACCTTGTCAGTTTTAAGAGTGCATTTTCTTCCTTGACTTTTAACCCCGCTTTCTGAATCTGGTAAGGACTTCTCTGAGTCTTTCTTGTAACTGAGTGTCATTTTCAGCAGAGATTAACACATCATCAAAGTAAGGCACTACCCCTGGCAGTCCTTGGAGCACCCTTTCCATAAGGCTTTGAAAGATGCCTGGTGCCACGCTATCCAAATTGTAACCTTTACATTTGAAGGCACCTCTATGAGTCACAATGGTTTGGGCCTCTGCAGTGGCATCATCAACTGTTAGTTGTTGATATGCCTGGGCCAGATCCAATTTGGCAAAGACTGTACCCCGCCAAGTGAATGTAATAGATGATGCACCACTGGAACTGGGTATGCACTCTGCTGCAGCACATGGTTCAGTGTCCCCTTATAGTCCCCACAGATTCTTACTGACCCATCAGTCTTGACAGGTGTGACTATGGGTGTCTCCCATCTGGAGTGGTCAGTGGGCTCTAAAACTCCTTGAGCTATTAGTTTATCTAATTGTGCATCAATTTTTTCCTTTAAGGCAAATGGGACCCTTCTGGGCTTTAAACGAATTGGGGCACCTTGGGATCTAGGTTGAAAGTGATAGGGGTCCCCATATACTTGCCCAATCCTTCGCTGAAGACCTCTGGAAACTCAGACTTCAAGGCCTCCTCCCATTCAGAGTTGCTCACGTGATTGATGCCAGTCACCTCGATGCCTAGTGGATTGAACCACTCAAGTCCCAGCAAGCTTGGGCGATCCTTGTCCACGATGGTCAGGGGCAAACGTTTGGTGTGGCCTTTGAACTTCACGTTGAATTCTCTTGTTCCAACTACTGGAATCTTGTTCCCTTGGTAGTCTTTAAGAGTCAGTGCTTGCTTCTGGAAATGTTTCTTCTGAATGTTGGGAAGTAGCCTGTGAATAGTGTCCCATGACACC
The DNA here is from genome assembly GCA_009733165.1 of Naja naja. Lineage (NCBI taxonomy): Eukaryota > Metazoa > Chordata > Lepidosauria > Squamata > Elapidae > Naja > Naja naja. The sequence continues at coordinate 86,898,456 of CM019148.1, read as the reverse complement.
ATAGATAAATAGGAGCCTGAGTCCACTTCCATTTGGCAAGGCCTTCCTTCAATGAGTACCTTCACATGTACTTTTCTGCTTCTTAAGGTTGAAGAATGACCAATGGTGACTGTTTGATGAGTTTCATTCTTCCCATTTGCTTCTGAGTTGCCCCATTTTCTCACTGAAGTTGTTGGGCTTGAAATCTTTGTCAGGAAACTTTCTTCTGTGTGGTGGAGTTCTGGATGATTTGCAGACTCTTGCTAAGTGACCTCTTTTTTCACAACAAAGGCAGATGGTATCAAGAAACTTGCATTCAGTGCGGGGTGCCCCCCCACAACCTCTGCAATAAAAGTCTTGCCTTTTTCTTCCCAGGTCTTTCTTTTCTTTTCCATTCTGAGTCTATAAATTCCTTCCTCCACCTCACTGCAGTGTGATTCAGAATCTATTTGCTCGCAATGAGTTGTTGTGGACTTTTCCACATCAGAATGGCTTGAGGCCTTATTAATTTTCTTCATGGCTTCTGCTGAGGAGGCCTCTTCTATGGCTTCCTTCAACGTGATCTTAGGTTTTAATAACAATTTGCTCTGAAGCACCTTGTCTTTGAGGCCTAGAACAAATGATCGTGTATGGCCTCCTCCAAGTTGTTAAACTCGCATGCACCCCCAATGTCTCTTAAACTTGCCATGAAGTCGTTAACGTTTTCGCTTTCCCCTTGATCCCGACGGTAAAACTCGTGTCTCTTAATGAGGCACGATACTTGTGGGGTGTAATGGGCTCTTAAAAGCTTCTCTAAATCAGGCCATTCCATTACCTTCACGTCTGCAGCTCCCGCCAATGCCTTCGCCATCTTGAAGACTGCCGGACCACAGTGCATAAGAAAGACCGCCCTCTTCCGCTTCTCGGAGATGTCGGCGAGGCCGTTTCCTTTCAAATACATTTGGAAGTGATCCGCATACGATTCCCAGTCTTCTGCCGCCGGATCAAACGGGGCTGGGGGGGTGTTCAGCGCAGCCATCTCGCTCTTCTGCTTGTCTTCCGCGTCGTCTTCTTTTCAGGGAATCCCACCTTCGTCGCCAGTGTTAAGTTTGCATGAAGAGTCAGACGCGAAGAGCTTCAGTGAAGAGTTTATTAGTGACTACAGCTCGAATGGACCCGTCTTGGCTGGGCTATGGCTGCTACTTATAGCCAGCAGCCGCAGTTGCCAGCCAATCAGAGTGCAGGGTTTTCCCGCACTTTTCAAACCAATCATATTTGACATTTTACAAGAACAATTCAAACTAAACCAATGACATTCAAACCTACATACATAACAGAAAGGATCTCTAATAGATCTCTCCACATGGAGATCAGCTACATACTGAGATCACTGTTATAACCTGGAGAGAGGAGAGACTGTTCACTGCTCCTGATGTGTACGATCTGAACATGGCTATTTTGTACCCAGGGGAATTTTGACATTTAATGACCAGCACACAGAACAGATAATGAACACTTCAAGAAACCTACGCATGTGGGAATGTAGATGGTGTCTTAGAGTGACGATGGGGCCGCATAGAAATCCATGTTTGGCATTTCTTTCCTGTGGTGGTCACTGCAGTAGTACCCCGATAACTTGAGCCGTTGTCATAATAGCAATCAACAGCCTGTTGAGGTACTTGTTGAGGTACTTTTTGAGGTACTTGTGGAAGAACAACAGGGGCAGCAGCTACATTAAAGAAAAAAAGCAGAAATAAAAACAACTTGTGGGAAATTGTAGTATTTTCTTTGTTGCCAAAGGCCTTAAAATCAATCTTATCAATGTCCCATTCTCACATAATTGTACAGTAATAACAGTGCAACCTTTCCTATTTTTCTTTATTGATTGATGATTTTGGTGACAATATATTATTTATTTGTTAATATAATGTGCATTCTGTTTTACAAGTGTGTAGTAGTTCCAAGCCACTATCCAAAATATTTTAACTAGAAGTTCTTTTCACGCTCCTCTTAATAGCTGAGCTCCAGACTGTATTTCTAAAATCAGAAGATTTCTATCAACATTTAAATTGATCCTGTCATTTTCTGTAAATAAGCACGAATATGAAATAGATTTAATAAGCATAAAGAGCCATGATGGCACAGTGGTTAGAATGCAGTGCTGCAGGATACTTCTGCTGACTGCTGGCTGCCTGCAATTTGGCAGTTCAAATCTTACCAGGCTCATCCTTCCATCCTTCCGAGGTCAGTAAAATGGGGACCCAGATTGTTGGGGGCAATATGCTGACTCTATAAACCACTTAGAGAGGGCTGTAAAGCACTGTGAAGTGGTATATAAGTCTAAGTCCTATTGCTATTGCTATAACAACATCTGTATTTAAAACATGCTTTACATAAATCATATTGAATTCACTCAACCTGCCAAGTCTATTTCTATTTCTCAATTTTACTTTAGTTTTCTTTTAAAGTTCAAAACATTTTATTTACTTCACCCCTTTGTCAGTTACACAAATATAAATATTCTTACCAGTAACTCTGATGACATCATCACATTTAGCAATGTTGCAGTATTCCCATCGGGTACTTGAGTCAGTTGTATAGCACCAAGGCTTAATCTCTCCATCAGGGTTTCTACAATAGTTTTCTTTCAGATCTCTGAAATAAAATGTGCATATAAAAGCAAGAGGGGAACATGAAGTCTGAGTTAGTAGCTTGTAAACAGGTATTGAAAAAGCAAAATTCGGCATTAAGTTTCAGATTCTAATTTGATTCTACACCCATTTTTTAATGCAATGGTTCATTGCAAGGATTTTTCATTGAGAGTTTGTAAAGGAAGCCATAGGGGGCTGTTCCATATATAACTTGCTAGATGTTTTTCCACAGTGGCTCACCCTTTATGGAACATCCTCCCTTTGGACACTAGAATGGCCCCAATCTTGTTAGCCTTTCATAAGGCCCTAAAAACTTGGCTAAGTTCCCATTCCTGGAGCATTGAATGTGTTAAGGGGTCCCATTTCCTGGCTGTATTGCTACCTGACCTAGTATCTTGGCTGCTATGTATATTTATTTTGGATGTTTCTATTGCTTTTATTATTTTTATTGTTTTAAAATATTTTTTTAATATTTTGACTGTGTTTTTTTAATTGTAAGCCACCCAGAGTCATTGACTATGATGAACATTTATAGAATTGAACGAATGGATAAATGACTAATCATACACCATGACTAAAAGATGCACACATTAAATTAAGCCAAAAATAAATAAATAAGCCACATTGGAGCTTGGCACAATATGGAGCTACCCACTATTTTGAAAGATGATAAGTAAGACTATGTCCCTTGAACACTATCCTTTGTACACTTTGCACACTGTCTTCCTTGAAAATGGAGATCAGAATAAAAATCAGAGTACAGACTTAGGTTACATTTCTCCACGTAAGATTTAGGCACCATTAACTTCTTAGACCAAGCCTTCCCCAAATTAAGGTCAGGGTGAAGCCTTCCTTTAGAGAAACTTAATCTCTGACTATATGAACACATCTATGTGTGGTATTTTTAGCAACAGCATCAGAGGTGCTATTCAGCAGATTCTGACTAGTTCTGGAGAACCAGTAGCGGAAATTTTGCATAGTTTGGAAAACTGGCAAATACCACCTTTGACTGGAGACTACAATATCCTTCCCCTGCCACGCCCACATAACTGGTAGTAAAAAAATTTGAATCCCACCACTGAATAGCATTGAAATAGTCTGTCACTAACTCCTTCCATCCTTTTGGGGATGGGATGGAGGTGAAAGGGAGATTCCTTGAGATTTCTTAGTGGTTTTCCATCCAAGTGCTAACCAGATCAAGCCAGCTTAGCCTTTATGTGATCTACCAAATCTAAATGAATTATTTATTTATTATTTATTTATTTTTGGGACTTGTATGCCGCCCCATCTCCGAAGACTCGGGGCGGCTCACAGCTAAAAACATCAACAGTATATACAATAATAAATAGTTAAGAAAGAATTAAACTAACAAGCCCAAAAGTTAAATGCTAAAAGTATAAAACCACCCCACCCACAGAGGGTCATAGCCCAGATTGGTCGAATAACCAGGTCTTCAGATCATGGAGGAAGGTGTGGAGATCAGGGGCCAAGCGGAGCCCCAAGGGGAGTTGGTTCCAGAGGTCAGGGGCCGCAACAGAAAAGGCTTGTAGTCAGGGAACCGCCAGCCGGCATTGGCCGGTGGACGGGACCCCAAGGAGTCCTTGCCTATGTGCTCGCACAGGGTGGTTGGCATTTGACGTCAGCAGGAGTCGCTCCCTTAAATATTGAGGACCCATGTCATGAAGGACTTTGTATGTTAAAACTAAAACCTTGAATCTCACCCGGAGCGCAACCGGCAACCAATGCAGGCAGCGCAGGAGGGGGGTAACATGGGAGAATCGGGGAACTCCCATCACCACCCGCGCTGCCTCATTCTGCACCAGTTGCAATCTCCGGATGGTATGCAAGGGCAGTCCTAAATAGAGAGCATTGCAGTAGTCGAGTCTAGAGGTAACAAGGGCATGAGTGACTGTGCACAGGGCATCTCGGTCCAGAAAAGGGCGTAGTTGACAAACAAGGCGGAGCTGGGCAAAGGCCCCCCTGGCGATGGCTCCCACCTGCTCCTCCAACCGGAGCCGTACGTCCAGGAGGACCCCCAGGTTCCGCCCTATCCACAGGGGCAACACCGCTCCCCTATGGCCAAAGATGGATAATCCTGACTGGGCCGAGATGCCGGTATGCACAGCCACCAGTCTTGGCCGGGTTGAGTCGAAGCATGTTCCGCTCATCCAAATCCGTACCACATCCAAACACTGGGTCATCAGGGAGAGGGCATTGCTGATTTGGTTTGGGGTGGAGATGTACAGCTGGGTGTCATGCGTACTGATGGAATCTCACCCGAAACCACGGATGATCTCACCCAGCAGCTTCATATAGATGTTAAATAGCAGGGGGAGAGGACGACCCCTGAGGGACCCCCAAGAGAGCACCCTCGGGTCGACTGCAGCCCCGCCAATACCGATGGACTGCCCGAGAGGTAGGAGGCGAACCACCGAAGCATGGTGCCTCCCACTCCCAACCCCCCGAGGCATCACAAAAGGATACCATGGTTGATGGTATCAAAAGCGCTGAGAGGTCTAATAGGACCAGGACAGAGGAAAAACCCCTGTCCCGGGCCCTCCAGAGATCATCCATCAGCGCGACCAATGCCGTCTCCGTGCTGAAACCAGGTCGGAAGCCCGATTGATAGGGATCCAGGTAGTCCGCTTCATCCAGGAAAAGTGGAAACTGCCGACCCACCACACTCTCAACAACCTTCGCCAAAAAGCGAAGGTTGGAGACTGGACGAAAGTTATCTAACATGGTCGGGTCCAGGGCAGGCTTCTTCAGGAGGGTCTCACCACCGCCTCCTTCAAGGCGGAGGGAAAAACACCATCCCTTAATGAAGCATTGACAACTGCCCAGAGCCAACTGCAGGTGACCTCCCTGGTGGCATAAGCCAGCCAGGAGGGGCACGGGTCCAACAAACATGTGGTGGAGCTCGGCCACCGCATGATCCTGTCCACTTCATCCTCAGAAACAGGATCGAACTCATCCCAAACCACATTGGCCAGACTGCCTGTATCCCATTCCTCAGACCACTGCAAATCAGAGGACAACCCGCCCAGAATTCGAGCGATTTTATCCGACAGATGTTGAACAAACTCCTCAGCTCTTCCCCGCAACAGGTCTGCACCTCCCTCTGGACGAAGGAGGGAATGAGTAACCCAAAACAGGGCAGCCAGGCGATTATCTGCGGACGCTATGAGGGTGGAGAGATAAGACCTTCTCGCCTCCCTCATAGCTACCAGGTAAGTCCGAATATGGGCTCTTAGCTGGGCTCGATCGGACTGGGAGCAGGTGGACCTCCACCTGCTCTCTAAGCCCCTCCAACGGCGCTTCATCTCCCAGAGTTCCTCTGAATACCAGGGGGCCATCCGGGATCCACGACGCGTGAGGGGTCGCATGGGGACAACCCTGTCGAGGGCATCCGACGCGGCCTGTTGCCAAGCAAGTGCCAGATCCTCGACAGAGCTGAGGGCAAGGGAAGAATTCAGCTTCAATACCCATAATAATCAGTTGGCACCAACTGGAAGCCTTCAATTTGAGGAAAGCCAATTCGTGTTTTAAGATGGCTAATACAAGTTGCATACTGCTTGGCAGATATGAGATCTCTGCCAAGTCTTGAGGTAGTAGAATGAACCTGAGACTGAATTTCAAATAGAATTCCTGATTAAAACTTGTTTAACTCACATGCCCTCTCCTTGATTTTCAGAAAGTGAGAGAAAAGACTCAGCTCCAATAGAACCGTGGTGGCACAGTGGTTAGAAGGCAGTATTGCAGGCTAATTCTGCCCACTGCCAGGAATTTGATCTGGACTGGCTCAAAGTTGACTCAGCCTTCCATCCTTCCGAGGTGGGTAAAATGAGGACCCAGATTGATGGAGACAATATGCTGACTCTGTAAACCACTTAGAGAGGGCTGTAAAGGACTGTGAAGCAGTATATAAGCTATTGCTATTGCTATCTTGGAAGCAAAATAGCTGAACTGTTGTTTGTTTCTGAGTGCCTCGCTTTTTTCTTTACCATAGTGACAAGGTGATGACAGAGCTGTTTAACATACTTGCAAGGGTAGTTCTCTGGAGTTCTTGCATGGGCATGAGGTTCTTGGGATGCCCATGATTGACAGGTTTTTCCTGATTCTGTCACTCCTATGTTTCCTCGATAATCTTCTCCATTTCCCACAAGACACTGTTGGCCCGTAATAGCTGGTGGAGATGTAGCTATATCGGCAAAGGTAATGTAAAAGAAATCAGCACCTTCAGAATCTGTATGCTAAAAATGGCAAGGTCCTGGCAATCCACAGGTGTGAAAAGCCAAAAAAGCTACTGCATATGAAAATAATATCACAGGTAGTCCTCCTTTAGTGACTGCCTTATTTAGTGACCATTTGTAGTTATACTATGATAAAAAAAGTAACTTTGTGTACAATCCTTGCATTTATTACCTTTGTAAAGCAAAGGAAAACTGAAGTAAGATTATAAGCACAGTCACAGGTTCACTTAGCAACAACCACTTCACTAACAACAGTTGTGGTAGCTAAATGAGGACTATCTGTATCACACTTCTTACTTTAAAAATATAGAAAAATAGAATGTATGTATGTATGTATGTATGTATGTATGTATGTATGTATGCTATATAGACAAATAGAATAGATATGCTATTCTCAAGGTTGACTCAGCCTTCCATCCTTCCGAGGTGGGTAAAATGAGGACCCAGATTGTTGTGGGGGCAATATGCTGACTCTGTAAACTGTTTAGAGAGGGCTGTAAAGCACTGTCGAATGAGATATAAGTGCTATTGCTATTGCTATTAAACGCCACTTTGAAATAGAGTCTTTTAAAAGTATAGCCTATATATTCTATTTGTATATATTTTTTACATTTATAAAAGGGACATCACAGAATAATAAGTTGCACTGAATTGAAATGTATAGATTATGGCATAGAATAATAATGTTCAAGTTACATGTTATATTGTAATGCCTTAATTATAGTATAGCTCTTAATAGCCAGCAATTAAATTGAATATTCAATAATTGTTTACCTGTTGTCCAAATATTTCTTATTAGATTAACATTTCACTTGAACTAAGCGACAATCCTGGTGATTTGGTGGTGATATCACTTGAGATCTATTCATATTCCTGGGACAGTGACCAAATAAAAAATAAAAAATAACCCACCTGTGGTGCCCGCTATAAATCTGTTTGGGAGCTTATTTTTATTTTCCAAATCATATTTTACCCCCTCAGCAGCATTAATGATGCCTTTTGCCTTTTACCCATTTTCAAAAGCTACAGCTAATTGTTAATATTTTTATTAATCAGACCTATGACTGATTAATGTTTGAGGATCTTTTAAACTCTGTCTATATATTTAAATGGTATAAAGATGCTGAGCCCAGTCTGTTTTCAAACCAATGTTTATTAAAACAAGCAGCTCAAAACTAATAAACACACAGAAAGAGTATTACCAATGTCTTTTGTTCTTTCTTGGTTTCTTCTCCTCAGGTCTCTCTTGGTTTCTACAACTACCTATGTAGTTGGAGTTTCAGTCCTTTAGATTTCAGATTTAAAGTCACATAGTCTTTAGCCTAGGAATACTTTCTCTTCCTTTCAGCTTGATAGTCAGAAGTTCTGAGGTAGATGTAGAGAGATCTGATCGCCTATGCTGAACAGTCTCTTTTAAGGACAAATGAGAACAACTCTCAAAGAAACACAGACCTCTTGAGAAACTGCAGACCTAGCTTTAAACTTTTCCCTCTCTCTGTTTCTCTCCCCTGTATTATAGACCTCTTGAGTAATTGTAGACCTCCTGAGGTAAATGCCAGTTGGCAGCCCCTTATATACCAAAGGGGCGTGGCTTGTGATGCCAGTCCAGGGTATGTGGTGTCACCCTGTCATTGGTGGATTTGATCTCACCCCAAATCCATACAAATTATAAACTGCATAGCAACAGCAGAAAAGGCCTATTTTTCTGACACTAATTTTGTAAGATTAAAAGAAATCCCCCAAACTCTCCTACCTGAATTAAAACATTGTTTTCTCCACAGAATTGTTACTCTATTATAAGCATTGCAGGTCAGTAATTACATAAATGATACTTACCACACCGTGGAATGTTACAGAATTCCCAGCGTTTGTCAGGAGGAAGTGAAACACCAAGGGCGTGGCTCACCATCCGGATTACGGCAGTAATTTGATATCAGATTCTTTTCTGGAAGCCTGAATATTGGATGAAAAAGTAGAAATGTCAGCCTACCATCTCTTGACAGGTTGGGGTTGAACCCAATGGTCTTTCAATGTTAACAGAATGGTGCTTACCCAAGATAATGTATACCTGTATTCCCATTCCATACTTCTACATTCTATGATCTCAAATTTATTCCCGTTAATCTCTTCTGGTAGTTCAGAGAATACTCAGAGCAGATTTGATGTGTGGGAAATAAAGGCAGTGGAGAAAAAGGAAAATTCCCTTTGATAACCAGAATTTCCTTTGGATGTAGCCCAATACAGACAGTCCTTGACTTGCAACAGTCCATTTAGAGACAGTTCAAAGTTACAACCAGATTGAAAAAAAGTGACTTATGACTTTTTTCACACTTATGACCACATGATCATGTGATCAAAATTCAGATGCTTGAGAACTGACTCATATTTATGACAGTTGCAGTCTCCTGGGGTCACTTGATCATCTTCTGTGACCTTCTGACAAACAAAGTCAATGGGGAAGCCAGATTCACTTAACAACCATGTTACTTACTTAACACCTTCAGTGACAAGAAAACAACTATGGCAAGAAACGCTATAAAATGGGGCAAAACTCACTTAACAAATGTTTCACTTAACAACAGAAATGTTGGGCTCAATTGTTGTCTTAAGTTGAGGACTACCTGTATCACCATGGAAAATTATGTAAATGTGGGTGTATGTGTGTGTGTGTCAAAATCCAAGATAGTAAGACTAGTGTGAGTAAATGCATTGATTGTACTGTGTAAAAAGGGACAATGACTTTTATTGTGCCCTCACACCTAGGGTCTTGACTGTTTTCAACCACTTGCCCTGTGAACAGATATCTCTGCATGTCAAATTACATTATTTCTGTTCAGACTATATCTTTGAGCTAAAAGAAGCAACCAAAGACTTATTTGTTAGATGCCAAAGCCTTTAGTTCTGGTACAGATGAAAAATACTATCCATGTATGCTGCTTAATATATTACATTCAAAATAAGGTATATTGTTATTTTTATTTTCAAGGAATCAGCTACTTGAAATTTTTTATTTCCCATGCACACTTTGACTTTTCCCCATATGTCACTAATAATGGATCCATGAGTGAAACTGAGGCTTGCAGACTTACTTGGAAGGAATGTATCCATGAGCGTGAGGCTCTTGAGAAGCCCATGCCTGGCAAGTGAGCCCAGATTCTGTGGTGGAAACTTTGCCTCGATAGTTTTCCCCACTGCAGTGCATACACTTCTCTGTAAGGATAAATATTGAGTGAGTGAAGCAGATTTATCCTACTAGATTATTTTCTTTTCTGTCCTCTGGATGGCAGGAATCATGATGCCCAAGTCTTCTGCTGTCTGAAATGGGATCTGTTGTTCTAGATTGCTCAGCAATCACATTTCTCATTTTATAAGGAATCTAGAATGGTGAGGACTAGTTCCTGAAATTGCTTTGAGCTGACTCTAAACAAAAATTACAAATTAATATTTTCATTTTGTCTTTATAGACACCTAATTTACACTATAGTGTAAATGGTGTGATGGTTGAAGGCATCAAGTTAGAAACCAAGAGCTTGTGAGTTCTAGTCCCATCTTAGGTACAAAGCTAGCTGGGTGAACTTGAATCAGTCTTTCTCTCTCAGCCCTAAGAAAGAGATAAGAGCAAACCACTTCTGAAAAACTTTGCCAAGAGAACTGTGTGTGTGTGTGTGTGTGTGTGTGATAGATATAGAGATAGAGATAGATAGATATAGATATATACACACACACACACACACACTATTACTCTAGGCCTTACACATAAACACATCTATTGACATTGCCTTTTGATTTACGAAATGATTTCCTCTTTTTTGTTTTTGTCTTAAGAGATTCACATTTGCGGTGATCAGGTATGGGCTGATACGCAATTTTTCTCTGGTAATTATCTATTGTTTTATTTTTTCATGCACTAAATCTCAAGGGATCATGATAATCTTTAGCACCTTGCAGACATAGGCTGATGATCATAGCATGATGATTTGCCAAATCATTAAAAAGATATTACAATAGGACAAATGGGGAGCTTTTCTCCAGTGTATTACAAAGTTTATACGACACTCTTCACAGAACTTCTCACTTTGCTCAATGGTTTGCAAATTTCTGCATACGTCTGGCATTTGTGTAGACATGCATTGGTTGTAAATGGACCAATTGGTGCCTACAGGGAATTTATTGTAATAAAGTTCATCTCCATTATACAATACTTTTGCCTTGTAAAAAAACCAGAGGCATTTACAAACAAAAGAACATCAAATTGTTGACTAGTACAGCAATAGCTTAAATATAACAATAACTTTTAAATATAACAATATTTGTTCTAGATTTGCAAATGTTTCAACTTCTATTAGTTATAAATGTTTCAAATATTGTCATTTTCATTATTATTAAACTATTTCTATCTATGAAATGCTATTGTTAGAGAAGTTACACATTTCTTGAGAATAAATCTATAGCTATTTAATATAATCTGTTCCACATCATGAAACATACATAGGTTAATTATATGTAAGTAATTATCATTCCACCTTGATCACTTCAATGATATTATTATAATTATGTTCATGTTTTATTTTATGTTAAATAGAAAATAAATATTTTCTATTTATTAAAAAAGAATGAAATAACATTATTTCTAATTGACATTTACTTGGGAACTATTCAGTTATCGGTTTTAAATAATTGCTAGCATTCTTTCATGTTCTATCTTATATTTGAATAAGAAAGTGCTACTCCAATTTTTACTTTTTTTCCTAAATATTGTATAGTGCAGGTAAGAAAAATAGATTTTCTACCTATATGTCATTAAAAAGAACAATACTTTGCATTCAAAATTTTCTTGAGGAACTAAAATTCCAGTGTGTGCAATTCTACCTTCGCATTCAGGAATGTTGCAGAAATCAAATCTGGTTTCAGGATTTGTTGTATAGCACCAGGGACCATTAATATCATGATCTGGATTTCTGCAGTAGTTTTCTTCTAATGAAGCATTAGGATAAGCAGAAGGTGTATAACTAACAAAAACAAAAGAAAAGACTATTGTTACAGAAGTCATACTTTTTTTTCTTAGAGATTCAGAAGACTAAGCTCTATTAGACAACCCTGTGACTCATTTAATCATCCGTTGGTAACAAGGTAGTGAAGTCTGATTTGACCAGAATGAACATTAAATTATTTTTGAATGGCATTGCTATCACTTTGCTTTGAAAATTAAAGCAGAAAATATCAGTCTATTAAAGAAGAAAGACCCAAACAGATAAACAGAATGATCACAGGCAAGCAAAAAAGCAACTACAGTGAGGGGAACTTCTGACTTCCTGCGGACTTCCTCATTGACTTTTCTTGAGGGAAGCTGTCAGAGAGCATCATAAATCATGATTACATGACCTCGGAAATGCTGCAGTGGCCCCCATTTTGCAAATAAAACTGATCTGAACTTGTGGAAATTTCAATTTCACTGGAGTAAATGGGTTCTAGATTTTTTTTACACATTATTTCAATGACATCAGGGTTGGACAAAGAAATGTTATCAGGACACAGTCAATAAGAGTTTAACTTGTTAAAAGAAAACATTTAGAACTGCTGGAGGCTTCCAGACAGGAGAGGATGCTAGAGTTGAAATTGCTCACCTTTTCCCCATCCCACCTGGGGCAAAATGAGGGGAGGGTTTTAAGGGAATGATAGTGCTTCTCTCTGGAAATTTCACATGGATAAAAGCATTTCTTTCTTGCTTATACTACTGCTTTCCCCAATATTCTACCATTTTATTCCATTGTTGATATATCTCTCAAATTGTCCTCCAAGTCAAATTTTAGTAAATACAGTCTTGCAACTTTTAACAGACATCACAAGTGAACAATGTCACTTAACAACAACAGCAGCAGCAACAACAACGTCATGTGCATCCATGGTATGAAGGTTTCCTGGCAATGATTTAGAAATGGTTTTACCTTTTTTCAAGAACAGAAAGAATTGGCCAGAAGTTGTCACTCTCTATGATAATTTTGTAATAAGTGAAGAAGATAGCGATAATAAAAAAGTATTTTAAAATGTATTGAACATGTACTAATTCAAAGCTTTTGGGGATAGCTTAAAAAAAGCAGCAACAGTTACTTCATACAGCTGGAGTTCAGATATATTAGTATTTAATAATGTTTTTGTGCAACATGTGGGAATAGAGAGAAGCCAATGGAAATTCTAGTTGAGGCACACTAATATGCTTCACTGTACTCTATGCAATTTCAGAAAACTGTTCAGTAAACTTGTTCTTATTAATGGGACAAGATTCCTAGAGTAGCCTCAGTGAGGTGGGTGGCTTTGAAGTTTAATAATTTAGTTTAATAATAATAAGTAAATAATTTTTAAAATCTCTATTCAAAAGATCCTGTTGAATTCAATACAGCTAGTTCCTTTCAGTTAAGCAAGCAGAAGATTGCAGCCTTAGCCATGGCTAACATGAATTATTGTATACATGTTTCTTACAAAAATTCAGGTCAAATCATTCTAAATTCATATGGCTACAGAAAATAGAAGGCCATTTTGCTGGGAAAAAGCCATACTTGGGAACATGAGGACTGTTCTCGGCCCATTTCTGGCATACTACACCATTCTGTGTTTTTGATTCCGTTCCTCTGTAGTCCACTCCAATTCCAATTCTGCATTCCAGGAGATACACTGAAAGAAAATGTGGTTATTAAAAATTGCTATTGTTATCACAGAGCACCTTTCCGCCCGAAAAATAACCATTGCTTACAGATGGAACTCTACCCGTGTGATCAAGTTGAATATTTTAATATGTGGCCTTCATGTTCAGTTGAATTAGGGGATCACAACCTGAGATCATGAAATTGCAAACCTTGGATTACAAGCAAATGTTTAACAAACTTAGTTAAAAGGGTGATTCTCTCAAGCTGAACTTGATTTTCAGGGATCTCATGGCTACAACATGGAAAAAGTATGTCATTACCTTCTTCAGCTTATTTTTTAAAATTTGCCAATCAAGATTGCAATCCTGAGATTTACTGTTGGTCTCCCATGTAAGTGCTGGATCCAATGCTGGCTAACTTTTTTCAGCTTTGCCAAGTTTGGTTAGGTTCTACCTCTAGCTATGGTCTCAAAATTATTACCAGATGGTTATTTTAATTATGATAGTTCAGAGGGAATGCAGTATGAAATCGGTAACTAGAGAATAATTATATTAAACCAGTTTTGATATTAATTTAATACAGAGGTGGTATTCAGCAGGTTCTGACCAGTTCTGGAGAACCGGTAGCGGAAATTTTGAGTAGTTCGGAGAACCTGCAAATATCACCTCTGACTGGAGATTTTACAGTATCCTTCCTCTGCCACGCCCATCAAGCCACGCCCATAGAACTGGTAGTAAAAAAATTTGCATCCCACCACTGATTCAATATAAATGTAAGTCAAACCAAATTTAGGGTTTTTTTTTTAATGCTTTGATTTCCTGGTGCTCCATTTGAACTGTTCTTGTAAAATGTCAAATGGTATTTTTTTTAATGCTTTGATTTCCTGGTGCTCATTCTGTTATGTATGTAGGTTTGAATGTTATTGGTTTATTTGAACTGTTCTTGTAAAATGTCAAATGGTATTGGTTTAAATAGTGCGGGAAGAAACCCTGCACTCCCATTGGCTGGCAGCTATGGCTGCAGGCTAAAAGCCAGCAGTAGCCAAGCCAGAACGGGTCTATTCGAGCTGTAGTCACTAATAAACTCTTTGCTGGAACTCCTCGCGTCTGACTCTTCATGCAAACTTAACACTGGCGGCGAGGATGGGATTTCCCTGAAAGAGAAGGCGAAGCAACACGAGATGGCTGCTGAACACCCCCAGCACCGTTCGATCCGGCGACGGAAGACTGGAGAACGATCTCGCCCGGCATCGAGGCGGAAGAGGCGGTCTTTCTCACGCACTGCGGTCCGGCAGTCTTCAAAATGGCGGCGTTGGCGGGAGCAGCAGAGCTGAAGGTAATGGAATGGCCGATTTAGAGAAACTTTTAAGAGCCCATTACGCCCCACAAGTATCGTGCCTCATTAAGAGACCGAATTTTACCGTCGGGATCAAGGGATAGCGAGAATGTTAATGACTTGTGGCAAGTTTAAGGGACATTGGGGTGCTTGTGACTTTACCAACTTAGAAGAGGCCATGCGTGATCGGTTTGTTTTAGGCCTAAAGATAAGGTCTTACAAAGCAAACTTTTAATGAAACCTAAGATCACGTTTAAAGAGGCCATTGAAGAAGCTGTTTCAGCGGAAGCCACCAAGTCCTCAGCTGGCCATGAAAAAGATTAACAAGGCCTCAAGCCAGGCCTCAAGCCATTCTGATGGGGAAAAATCCACAACAGCTCATTCTTGAACAAATAGACTCTGATTCTGATGGCAGTGAGGCAGAGGAGGGGATTTTTAAACTCAGAATGGAGAAAAGAAAAGACTCTGGGAAAAACAGGCAAGGGTTCTATTGCAGAGGCTGTGGGGGGGCCACCCGCACTGAATCAAGTTCTTTGACTCCATTTGCCTCGTTGTGAGAAACAGGGTCACATAGCCAGAGTCTGCAAATCATCCAGAACTCCACCAGTTAGGAAGAAATTTCCTGATAGAGACTTTAAGCCCAACAATTTCCTTGAAAAAATGGGGCAAAATTTAGAAGCAAATGGCAAGAATGAAACTCACCAAACAATCACTATTGGTCATTCTTCACCCTTAAAAAGCAGAAAAGTACATGTGAAGGTGTTTATTGAAGGAAGGCCTTGCCAAATGGAAGTGGACTCAGGCTCTTATTTATCTATGGTGTCATGGGACACTATCCACAGACTCTTTCCCAAATTCAGAAAAAGCATTTCCAGAAGCAAGCACTGACTCTCAAAGACTACCAAGGGAACAAGATTCCAGTAGTTGGAGCGAGAGATTTATGCAGTTTAAAGGCCACACCAAGCGTTTGCCCCTGACCATCGTGGACAAGGATAAGCCCAAGTTTGCTGGGACTTGAGTGGTTCAAGCCACTTGGCATCGAGGTGACTGGCATCCATCACGTGAGCAGTTCTGACTGGGAAGAGTCCTTGAAGTCTGAGTTTCCAGAGGTCTTCAGCGAAGGACTGGGCAAGTATATGGGGACCCCTATTGCTTTCAGCCTAGACCCCAAGGTGCCCCAATTCGTTTAAAGCCAGGAGGGTCCCCATTTGCACAATTTTAAAGGAAAAATTGATGCACAATTAGATAAGCTCATTGCTCAAGGGTTTTAGAGCCTACTGACCACTCCAGATGGAAACACCCATAGTCACACCAGTCAAGGCTGATGGGTCAGTGAGAATCTGTGGTGACTACAAGGGGACACTTAACCATGCGCTGCAGCAGAAGCATATCCTGTACCAGTTGTGCATCATCTGCTCCATTCCCTTGGCAGGGGTACAGTATTTGCTAAACTGGACTTAGCTCAGGCATATCAACAATTAACAGTTGATGATGCCACTGCAGAGGCACAAACAATTGTGACTCATAGAGGTGCCTTCAAATGTAAAAGACTACAATTTGGAGTAAGCGTGGCACCTGGCATTTTTCAAAGCCTTATGGAAAGAATGTTGCAAGGACTGCCAGGGGTAGTGCCTTATTTTGATGATGTATTAATCTCTGCTGAAAATGACACTCAGCTTCAAGAAAGACTCAGAGAAGTCCTTACCAGATTCAGAAAAGCGGGTTTAAAAGTCAAGGAAGACAAATGTACACTCAAAACAGACAGAGTTGAGTTCCTGGGGTATATGATTGACAAGCATGGCATCCATCCTACTGATGCCAAGGTTAAAGCCATCAAGGAAGCCCCTAAACCTCGATACAAGGCAGATTTGCAAGCCTTCCTTGGACTTATTAACTTTTACCACATGTTTCTACCTCACAAAGCATCTATTGCTGAGCCCTTACATCGCCTGCTTGATAAGAAAGTTGTTTGGATCTGGGGGCGGAAGGAACAGTCAGCATTTAACAGTATTAAGAGACTAATCACATCTGATGCTGTGTTGATACAATTCTCTGAGAATTTGCCTGTTGTTCTGACTTGTGATGCATCCTTTTGGAGTGGGGGTTTTGAGTCACAGGCTTCCCAATGGACGGAAGCCCAATTGCATTTTACTCTCACGCTGTCCAAAGCAGAGGAATTATAGCCAATTGGACAAGGAGGCTTTAGCAGTTGTTGCAGCTGTTAAGAAATTTCATGAATATCTGTATGGCAGGTCATTCACCATTGTTACAGATCACAAACCTTTATTAGGCATTGTGGCAGGAGACAAACCTACACCTAATATCCTGTCACCAAGAATGCTGAGATGGACTGAATTTCTTGCAGCCTATTCATACAAACTGATTCACAGGCCTGGCAAGGACATTGGACATGCTGATGCACTGAGTCGTTGCCCACTACCTTGCCACAAGGAGGACTTTGAACTTGAAACTCACACCTTTTTCCTGGAGACCGAGCTAAGCTTCCAGTCCATGCTGCTGAGATTGCCAGAGAAACTACCAAAGATGCTGTATTAGCACCTGTTATGGGCTGGATTAAGAAAGGTTGGCCTCTTCAAGATCTACCTCACCTTGCCCAACCTTTTAAGTCCAGGCAAACTGAATTATCTGTATTAAGAGGATGTATTTTGTGGGGTAACAGGGTGGTTATTCCTGCAAAACTGCAAAGGGAGGTTTTGGAAATGTTACATGAGGGTCATCCTGGGATTGTAAGGATGAAAGGTTTGGCCAGGAGTTATGTATGGTGGCCAGGTATTGACAAAATGGTTGAAAACTGGGTAGCATCTTGTCCCAATTGCCAGGTAGTCAGGCCTGCCCCACCTCACGCCCCACACAGGAATGGGAATGTCCTAGGGGCCCATGGTCTAGAATCCACATTGATTTTGCAGGCCCTACAAGAGGGCACACTTTTTAGTGCTAGTAGATGCATACTCTAAATGGCTAGAGGTAATTCCCATGACATCCACTACAACTGAGGCTGTCATCAAGCAGCTCAGAAAATTGTTTGTCACCCATGGGTTACCAGATGTCCTTGTTTCTGACAATGGCCCTCAATTCACATCTAACATTTTTGAATCCTTTCTAGCTCAACAGGGCATCAGACATGCCCTCACTGCCCCTGGGCACCCTTGCCAACGGCCGGGCTGAACGCATGTGCACGCTTTACCAAAAGAAGCTTCAGCAGCTGGGTCCTGGGGACATCACTGAGAAGCTTGAAAAGCTTCTTAGTGTTCAACACATCACTCCTAGCCCATCAACTAACTTGTCCCCAGCAGAGTTGTTGATGGGCAGGAAACTAGGTCTTCCCTTGACCGCCTTCATCCCACTTACGCACCCACGCACCACTGGATTCCACTTCCAAAGTTCGTTCTTTTAGTGTGGAGATTCTGTTATGCTAGGAACCTTATAGGTGACCCTTTGTGGATTCCTGCTGAAATAACTCACATCACGGGCCCTCGTTCTTACAGGGTACAAACAGAGGATGGTCTCCTCTGGAGCAGGCACATTGACCAACTTAGATCCAGGTTCCCTCAGGAACATCGACCCTGTCCTCTCTAGGTCCCTCACCTGATGTTCCTTCTAGGGGGGAAGGAGGGAACAGGAGGAAAATCAGCAAACAGGAATCAACCCCATGTGTAAGCGAGCCATTGCGACAGGAACCATCCCGAACCCTGTCACAAAGCCAAGATCCATCCTTAGAAGTGGAAGATTGCACATCACTACCTGACTTGGGTGCTGACATTGGAATGGAGATGGGTTGGGAGGAGAGACCAGATTCTAACAGTCTAACAGGGTCTCCTTTCACAGGAAGTCCCAACAGGGAAATGTCAGTAGACACATTTCCCTCTCACTGGGTGAGAACGTTAAAACTTCTGAACCACGAAGGTCTCAATGTACACGTAAGAGCCCCACCTATTTAAAGGAATACATTAGATAGGTTGGGGTTTGGTATGGACTGAACCTAGTGGGGAGGGGTGTTATGTATGTAGGTTTGAATGTTATTGGTTTATTTGAACTGTTCTTGTAAAATGTCAAATGGTATTGGTTTAAATAGTGCGGGAAGAAACCCTGCACTCCCATTGGCTGGCAGCTACGGCTGCAGGCTATAAGCAGCCGTAGCCAAGCCAGGACGGGTCCATTCGAGCTGTAGTCACTAATAAACTTCTTTGCTGGAACTCCTCGCGTCTGACTCTTCATGCAAACTTAACACCTTCAACTTGGCTTCACTGTTTAATTGTTCACAGTGGAGGAGTCAAAATAACATTTCAAAGGCAAGAAACACAGTTCACATTCAAAGAGCCGATAATGAAGAAAAAGCCAAAAACAAACCGCATTGAATAAAGTTCCTCAGCAGACCAGGATAGATAATTGCCATCTGCAGGAAGATAACCAGGGACAGTCTGTTGGAAGAATGCCAACCAAGATAAACCTTTAGAACTAAAACACTAACCTTGACTCCAGCAACTCTAACTATGCATTTACGAACTTATATACATAGCTTCCAGCTGTAAGCCCTGAGGAGGATCATGGCCCTCTCCTCCTGAGTAGATTTTCCCTGATCCTCTCCACCCTGCGTGCCCTGGGATGGATAGGAGATGGGCCTGGATCCTCCTCTGGTTGCTCAGCCAGCCTCTGCCCTTCCCCAGCCTCCTCCACCACCTCTGGAGCCACACTCCCACTCCCTGTTGGCTGTTCCTCCTCTTCCTCAGAATCAGTCTCCACCTGGGCATGACAGTATTCTTCCTCTTTGGAGTAATGGTAAACTGATAGGAACTAGCATGCTGTTGGCTGCAAAGGCTTATTACAGGATTTGAAAACATGCCAGAACTGGGTATGTTTGTTTAATAAAATTAAAGTCAGCTGATTATCCTGCAGTTAAATATTGGGATAAACTGTCACATCTTCATGTTTCTGGATTTTAAGTAAATAACAAAACAGAGTTGGATGCTATTTTGTAAAAAATATATGGTGTATTTAATTTGCTGTTTCAGCTGTGGAACATCTTCCAATGGCACAGGGAAAAAGGTTGTAAATTATGTTTCAAATGCGGACATCCACTTGCTGCTTTGGATTCAGTTCTTTGTTTTGAATGGATAATTTATAGCAGTGCATTCAGATGAGCAATTCATGTTCCATGTGTCATTTACAGAGTCCTATTTTTCACTGCAAAGTATTCGACTTAGTTCCATTGAAAGAGTTTGGGTCTGGCCAAGATGGAAGGCATCTGCATCCCTTTTATTTTTTCAGGCTATTCATGTTGAAAGTTGTCAAATCTGTTCCTGTGGGTTTTTTGTTTGGTCATGGTCAAGCATACCAGAAGATTAGGAAATAAAGTTACTCCCATTATAGAAAGAATTTCTATTTATTAAAGAAAACTGGACTGGGCTGTTCTTAGGAAATACAAAAGAAAAACCAATAAAGGCAGGATGGAAGCACTAAACTGTTGAGGAGTTTATGAAACAGAATTTTGTAATTCTATGATATGCTAATGATTATTGATATTGTTTCATTTTGCACCAGAAAATGAATAGGGACATCTGTATCAGCCTTCCTACATGCCACAGTTCAGCAGTATTTACTTATGTGTTTATTTATCAAATTTGTATAGCTGCCCATTTCATGAGACATTAAAAATAGAGAACCCTTGGATGATAGTTCTTGCTTTTTTCTTCTAGAATTTTATTTCACAGGTTTTTATTGACTATAGCTGGGGAGGGGAAAATCTGGATTGCATTGTGTAATTACCTAGCAGAACCACAGAAATTGCCTGAAGGGTAAGCTATAAATCACATTCATGGCATTTATTACTTTTCCATTCCATTTCTTTTCCGTATTAAATAGGCACAAAAACTATTATTTGTCAACAGCAATGAGTTAGCAGGCAGCCCAAACACGATGTGCACAAGAGTATTATGATTCCCAGATTCTCTGACTAATATTAAAATTCATCACTGCAAAGGTTAAGAGCTTCAGTGTTTAAATGCACCTGATTGCAACTCTTTCAAGTGTTCTGGAGAAAATATTTCCCTCCAGTCTTATTCGTGCGTACAAGCAGTTGTATAGAGATTACAGTGAGGGACAATGGGATCCACAAAGTAATGGGTTTTTAATTTGGTAGCAAATAAGAAAAAGTTTTAAAGAATGAACACTCTATTCTTTGCTAAGTGCTAAAAATTTTCCATGCTGTTCTTAAGCAAAGAACTCTTGTATAATTGTTATGGGTCCATAAGGACAACTGACTTTGTAGCTTTTTCCAATAAAGTTGCCAATGACATTTCTTGAAAGCCTGAAAATCAGCATCTGTGCTCAATGATAGGGAATTCATATTGACCATTTCTGGTCATTCACCATTGGTGATAGCTCAACATTATAAGATTTAGGCAGTTGGTGATACAATGTCAGGCACAAGGAACCAGTATGACATAATGAACTGATCAAAGTTACTCTTTTACTGTTACATGCTTATTTACAAGAAACTCACTAGACTGATTGCGTTCTCTTGGGAACAGCCAGATAAGCCTTCAGGAATTCTGGGGGAGGTAAGATTTGCACCACTAGGCAAAGTCTCTAAACTTAGCCCCCCATTCTAACTGGAGATTCTACCACATACAAGGATGTTCATGTGGTAATACAATGTTCCTACAACATCTCACAACTCTCTGTGGCTTCTCACTTTTCCAAAGAAAAAAACAGAAGGGATTAAGAACCGGTTCATCTTCCAACCACAAGACCAATTATTATTTTCTGCTTTACAAAACTTTATTTTAACAGGAAAGTAGGCTAGTCATTGCTCATATGCAATCCCTTTCCCAATTTAATGATCAGGGTACTCTCAGGGTAGTCCTTTATGATTATGGGAAGTTAAAAAATATGGTAACAAAATGCTGATATCATTCATTCATTCTTTCATTCATTTAGAAGATTTATATAGCTGTCCAAATCACACAATTGCAGCTCCTGATGATGTATATCAATCCACTCGCAGACAATATTGCAATTAAACAAACTATATATCACCAATAAAAAACAACATCTATAAACCAACTGGTCAAATGATAAATTGCTACCCACTTGAGGGTAAAGCTATCTTTAAATAGCTTCCTTGATGGCTAATCAAGATGGGGCCATTTTGAATGTGCAGAAATGAGCAGATTGACATTAGCAATTAGAGAACAAGAAGAAAAAGAGTAATATAAAATTTGGGTGGCTAGATAGAAGAGTAAGAAATTGAAATATAATAGTAATGATATATTATAATTGATTATTTTAAATAAGTTATACTATGAATATAATTTAGTAAGAATTGAGTTTTGCTTTTAAAGATAGCCTGGAAATGAAACTAAAATTTAAATAATAGAATAATAATGAAATAATATGATATGGAATGTTGATTAGAATGTAATATGAATGTAAAGATAAGAGGAAGGGATTATAGACATCATGCACATGATATGTATACCAAACCGACACACTGTATAACTGAAAGGTGGTTTTATTTGTTGTTTTGTGTTATAAAAAATAAAAAAGATGGGGCCATCGGAATTTCAAGAGAGACTATGTCCATCTGGTCAGAGTATGTGGGATAGGCTAGAAGTAACTGAGAGTGGGTGCAACTAGTTCAGTCCTGTGTTGTTCAAATTTTGGTAGACAAAAACCTTAAACTGCATCCAAAGTCAAATTGGAAGCCAATGCACTTTGTAAAGTGCTGGTGTTATTATAAGAATACTATGGGTGTAGAGATAGTCCTTGACTTACAACTGTAATAGAGGCCAGACTTTCTGTCATAAGTCATGATGATATAAGTTGAGGTATCCACATGTCTGGCATTCACATATGACTTTTTATGTTAGTCTTAAGCAAATACTATGGCCATTAAGCAAACATAGCAGACATTAAATGAATCAATTTATTCATATGAGCGTTTTTTGCCAGAAAATGGCAGAAGAGGGTGAAAAATGTCCCCAAATTGTCATAAATTGTATCATGTGATTGCAGAATGCTGCAACCAGCCAATTGCCAATTGTCACATCCAAAATGCAGTCATGTGACAACAGGTTTGTGTGCCACTGTTGGAACTTTGGAATTGGGTCATAAGTTGATCTGGGGAGGTTCATCATAACTTTGAACATTTGTTAAACCACTGATGATTAAGTGATGACTACCTATATTATCATGAGCTCTGAACTTCAGCATATTGAACTAATTGGTCTAGGGTGGGTATATTGGGCTAAATGGTGGTGCAGTGGTTAGAATCAACCCCTGTCATGGACCAATCATTTCCTCCTTTGGCTGGGATTCTGGTGCTGCTGGAATATGGAACCGACCAGGTGGTTCCGTTCCAGGCACCTCATGGACCCAGAGAGGTTCCAAACAGCACTTGGGTTGTTTCCTATCTGCCTTACCCACAGCTCAGCTGAGGCCCTGGTGGCGCCTGGCAA
The DNA here is from genome assembly GCA_009733165.1 of Naja naja. NCBI lineage: Eukaryota > Metazoa > Chordata > Lepidosauria > Squamata > Elapidae > Naja > Naja naja. The sequence goes on along the minus strand of CM019148.1, from coordinate 86,875,141 downwards.
CAGGCTGCCTCAGAGGCTCTTGACTGGGTTGTCCCTTTGCAGCCCCTGACCTGATGCAGATCCTGGTTAGCTCCTTGGTTTTCCACGGAGCTCTGGGAGATGAAGCATTGGAGGAGGGGCCTGGAGAGCAGTTGGAGGTCCAGTCGTTCCAAATCTGACCGATCCCAGTTAAGATCCTTTACAAGGACTTATCTGGCGGCAGTGGGAGTGGCAGTATACTTACTTCTCCGCTCTCATTAGACCATGAGAGAATCACCCGGCCGCTCTGTTTAGGGTCACCCACTCCCTCCTTAATCAGGAGGTGAGGGAGGACCCTTTGCAGGGGCAGGCCAAGGAATTTAGTCAGCATTTGCTGGACAAGATTGCTCAGATCTGGGCCAGTCTGGACTCCGACTGGCTAGAGTCAGACAAGGGAGTAGCGTCCAGTCTTGTTACGATCTGGGATGAGTTTGAGCCTGTGACTCCAGATGAAGTGGACAGGATCATGCAGAGGCTGAATTCCACCATCTGTTTACTGGACCTGTGTCCCTCCTGACTGGTTTACGCCACCTGGGAGGTTACACATGCTGGCTCCAGGCAGTGCTCAATGCATCGTTGAATGAGGGGTCCTTCCCAGCCACCTTGAAGGAGGCGGTGGTAAGGCCCCTCCTTGGACCCAGCCATTTTGAACAACTTTCATCCTGTCTCCAACCTTCGCTTTGTGGCAAAGGTTGTTGAGACCGTGGTGGCACATCAGCTTCCGGGGTTCCTGGAAGAAGCTGATTACCTAGATCTGTACCAATCGGGTTTCAGGCCCGCAGCACAGCATGGAGACAGCAATGGTCACGCTGATGGATGATCTCTGGAGGGCTTGTGACAGGGGACATTCCTCTTTCTTAGTCCTATTAGATCTCTCAGTGGCTTTTGATACCATCGACCATGGTATCTTGTTGCGACCCTCGGGGGTTGGGGTGGGGGCATCATTTTGCAGTGGTTCTCCTCCTACCTCTTGGGTAGTTCACAATTGGTGTTGGCAGGAGGGCAGAGGTCGACTCCTCAGCCCCTCAGGGGTTCCCAGGGGTTGGTCCTCTCTCCTCCTGTTCAACATCTACATGAAGCCACTGGGCAAGATCATCCATGGTTTGAGATGAGGTATCATCAGTATGCTGATGATACCCAGCTTTTATCTCCACCCCAAACCAACTCAGTGATGCCCTTGCCGTGAGGTTTTGCTGCCTTGAAGCAGTGCAGATCTGGATGGGGGAACAGGCTCCAGCTCAGCCCAGCCAAGACCGGTGGCTGTGTGTACCGGCATCTCAATGATCCAGGATGTCCCATTGTTAGGTATGGGGAGAGGTGTTGCCCCGTGGATAGGGTGTGCAACTTGGGTGTCCTCCTGGATACATGGCTCAGTTTGGAGGCAGGGTGGGAGCCGTGACCAGGGGGCATTGCCCAGGTTCACCTGGTGCATCAGTTGTGCCCCTATCTGGACTGAGATGCCTTACACATGGTCACTCATGCGCTCGTTATCCCGGTCAACTACTGCAATGCTCTCTATATGGGGTTGCGGACCACAGAGCCTTCAACTGGTGCAGAGTGCGGCCGCGCGAGTTGTGATGGGTTCCCGATACTCCCATATTACACCCTCCTGGGCAAGTTGCATTGGTTGCCAGTTGCCCTCGGGTGAGATTCAAGGTGCTGGTACTTACCTATAAAGCCCCATATGGCTTGGGGCTGGGGTACTTGCAGGAACATCTCTTGCCAGCATCAATGCCCATCGTCCAGTGTGCAGCCCACAGACAGGGCCTCCTTGGGGTGCCGTCGGCCAGACAATGTCGGCTGGTGGTCCCTAGAGAGTGCCTTCTCTGTGGGAGCACCCACTATGGAACCAGCTGCCCCTGGAGCTCACGATTGGCCCAACCTCGCTCCCCTTCCACCATGGCCTAAAGACATGGTTATTTGAACAAGCGGGCCTGGACTGAGTGGGGTTATTAGCTTTATAATGTTAGTGTCTTGGGTTTTAGATTTGTTTGGCTTGAATTGGGTTTAATAATTGTTTAAAGAATTTTAATTTTTGTATTGTGTGTTTTATAATGTGAGCTGCCCTGAGTCCTTTGGGAGATAGGGTGGCATACAAGACAAACAAACAAACAAACAAATAAATAGAATGAAGTATTGCGGCTTACT